>JAQJVK010000005.1:41595090-41819312 GCA_035578135.1 Flexamia atlantica | reverse complement strand
CTTATTTCCCATAAGGTTAACATTAGGACAACGTACTGTGTTTACCACTTTCAATATCTCGGTAACCAATGGACATAGAGCAGTGTTTCAAAATACTAAATTGTATGTTTTTTTGAGCTGAATTCAATGGTGCCAACAAAAATTTGATACATTTTATTTTTATATGTAAAAAACTCAAAAAGCCCATTTTTGGGGGGGTTTATCCCCCTATACTTCCCCTTCCGGTGGTCCGATCGGGCTGGTTCACGAACTCTCCAATTGATTACCACTTTACATGTCCGTACCAAATTTCATAAAGATCGGACCATTTTTGCGGCCGCTATCGTGCTAACAGACACATATATATACATATGTATATAAATTCGAACGAATAGTGTTTTTTGCTTCTGGGGGCCCCAAAACGAAAAGTTGTAGTGGTCCCGAGCTTAGGTCTTACCATGAGACCTACGGTAATAGCTTCTTCCCTGTAGGGGAAATTCGCTAAAACTTGTAGATCTTTTAAAACCAAACAACTTTTGTATAAAAACTTTTTTTCTAAGATTAATATTAATAATGATATAGCCCAAAAACTGTATTTTGGCCGCCATTTTCCAAGATGGCGGCTTGAGCACAACTTTTAATTTTGAAAAAGTAATGGGATTTTAAAGGTAACATATCAAGGAACATATGATAAAAGGTCCCACTCGGTTACCCGATTTTTTTTTGAAAACCGGGGTTTTTCCTCTAAAATGACTGGACTGTTTACAAAACAAACAGCGATCAGATAAAAATTGATTGACTTTGATGAACAAATTTAACTCCAGATAATTATGATTTATTTATGCGCTGTTTACATTTTGTTTTTAAATATTATTAAAGTACTGCTAATTAGAGGAGGGATTCTCACCCCTCTCCTTGACTTGCTGTGAAGTTGCAGAGATCAGACCAGTGTTTCAGTCGAGCCATTGTCATTAGCCAAGTTACGGGGGGCAAACTTTACCATTGTCTCTGTCATGGTAATGAGCAGCTCAGACTCGATCTCGACTTCCACGGTTTGATAGATTACTGCGATTCATTTCAAACGGTTGTTTTACAACTTCAATATTGACGTCAAAAAGCTATTGTGAAGCCGCGCTTTTAATTTGGGTATTGGCATTCCTGTTCCTAACAAACGATTTCAGCTCTATAAATAATAGCAATGACTTCTATAAACAGTCAAAGAATTTATGATTTGATTAGGCAGTTTAAAGTGCAATTAAAGTGCACTAAAACATTACTCATACCCTTTGAATGGCAACATAATAAAATTCAAAACATAAACTAAACTAATAATATTTCTATAAAACTCTGCCTCTACCAGAAGGAATAAGATATTTATAAACTTGGTCTACTGGACTCTATCGTTATCAGAAATATAAATATTTTCTTTTGCAAGCCCTATTCCGGGACCGTAAAAAATGCCCTAATAAAGCTGAAATTTAAGACGAATATACTCTTGCGACATAATAAAAGGCTGTATATATTTTTTAGTTTTCATACAACACGCATATAAAATTCATATAAAATCAAAAACCAAGTAATTTTTTTAGATTAAGCGTTATTTTTAAATTAATACATTAATTATATTACTTGAAACGGCGACCTATGCTTCTCAAAGTATAGGCCCTTCGCACTTAACACAACGTAGCTAATTGAATATACATTTACACGTCGGCGTGAGTTTTGTATAGTACTAGTTAAACTAGTAACATGATATCTAGATGGCCTAGCTAAGTAAGATTGGGCCTGTGAACCCCGGACTGGCTCTCTCTGACAATGGACATCAAGCTAGAATGGTGTGTCTGGTACTCAGTGATTCTATTAAAGTACAATTAATTATAAATGATCAGTGAGTCTTATTTATTATAATACCCAGCCAGATAATGCAACATGGCGCAGTAATAATATTAATATCATCTGGCTGGAGGAGTTTTTTAAAAGTGTTCATATGGAAAAGTGTAATATACCAGCACCATTGAGCCTTACCGGCAATCTTTCAGAGAACTTTAGGAAGTTTAAACAAAATTTCCTCATATATTTAAAAGCTTCGGGCTTGGAAAAGAAATCTGAGGAGGTAAGAGTAGCTATATTACTTAACGTAATAAGAGAAGCAGTGGAATTGTTCAATACATTTGACCTGAATGAACATGAATCAAAGGATTTTGAAACGGTAATTGGGGCCTTTGAGAAATATACAAACCCTAAAAAGAACATTCTTATTGAAAGATTCAAGTTTAATAGTAGGAATCAAGAGCCCAGTGAAACTTTCGATAATTTTGTAACGGACTTAAAAAAAACTTATAAAATCTTGTGAGTATGAAGTCAACAAGAAAGAATCTTAAGGGATAGAATAGTTTCGTGGGTCCATGACAAGGTCTTACAGGAAAGGCTATTGCGTTTCCCAGACCTAAGTCTTGAGAAAGCAATGGACTCCTGCCGAGCAGCTGAAACGGGTAAGAAGCAAGCAGAAGCGGCACAGTCTAAAGAAGTGAATGTACTAACGAGTGGAAGTAAGCCTAGGCCTACCCCAAAACCTAATAATTCTGATTCTAAGAAAGAAAGCTTCAAAGGTCAAAAGAATTTTCAGCCGAAGGTTTTGGTAGCGGTAAGAATATACAGTTCAATCAACCTAAGACAGTGAACAAATCAAGTAATACAGAAAGCCCATATTTATGTAAAAAGTGCAATAAGAAGCATGCAAAGTTTAATTGCCCTCCATACGGTAAGAAATGTAATATTTGCGGCAAGCCGAACCATTTTTCTGTTGGATGTTTTTACCGTGGCAAGAACTCTAAGGTAAACCTATTAGGGGTAATACAGAAGATGAAAATGACTCTTTAGTAATCGACTCCCTGGTAGTTTCTAAAGTGCATCAAATTGACAGTAAGCCTATAGCTAATGTAGGCCCTAAAGAGTGGTTGTATCCTATCTATGTTGTATCCTATCTATATGACACTGGATCTGAAGTTAATATTTTGCCATTTGAACTTTTTGGTTCGGTCAATAAACATTTTAAAATAAGTCCGACAAACATAGTTCTTGAAGCTTATGGTGGTGCGAAGATAAAACCTTTGGGTGATGTAAATCTAAAGTGTAATGTTAGAAAAGACTGTGATGACCTGGATGAAAGTAATAAACACTTGCCTTTTGTAATCGAAGATCCTAAGAATCAAAATGACAAGATGAAGCCTATTTTAGGTCTGAGTGGTAGTATCAGCGTAGATATTGTTCGTACGGGTAAGGTAAATTTGATTAATACATCCTCTGTTCCTAATGATATTAAGTTGTTTTTAGACAGAATTTAAGATGTTTTTGAAGGCACTGGTAAATTTAAAGGTGCTAAATGTAACATTAGGCTAAAAGAAAATATTGTGCCTGTAATTGAAAGTCCTCGGAGAATTCCTCTGTCAGTTAAAAATAGACTTAAGTTGAAATTGGATCAGTTGGAATCTGAAGGAATTATATCAAAGGTTGATCAGCCTGAAAATTGGGTTAGCAATTTAGTGGTTATTGAAAAGTCTAATGGGTCGCTCAGGATTTGTCTTGATCCGAAGCATCTTAACCAAGCAATTAAAAAAGATCCTTTTCTTATCCCTACTATGGAGGACTTGAGTTCCAAGTTGAGTAACAAAAGTGTATTTAGCGTGTTAGATTTAAAAGAGGGTTTTTATCAAATCGAACTTGATGATCAATCCAGCAGTTACTGTACTTTTAATACACCTTTTGGGTTGTATAAATTCCTAAGATTACCTTTTGGTTTAGTTAATGCTGCTGAAGTGTTTCAAAAAATAAATCAAGCAAACTTTGGAGATATACCTAATGTAGTGGTGTATATTGATGACCTGTTAATTGCAGCTGATAATGAATTTGATCATGATATAACTATGAATAAAGTTTTGGAACGAGCTAGGGAACTTAACATTAAGTTTAACTTTGAAAAGATACAGTACAAGGTAAAGGAAGTAAAATTGTTTGGCATATTTTTTCTAAGAATATTGTAAAACCAGACCCTGAACGTGTCAAAGCTCTAATGTCGCTGAAAGATCCAACATGTAAAAAAGAGTTACAGCGACTTCTTGGTATGTTTAACTATATAAGAAAATTTGTTCCAAACATGGCTGGTACTCAGTGATTCTAAGAAAGTACAATTGATTATAAATGATCAGTGAGTCTTATTTATTATAATACCCAGCCAGATAATGCAACAGTGAGCGTGTTGTGAACATGAACTAAGCTAGCAATCCTACTGGGCTGAGATATGCTGTAAAAATTCCAAGCCTTAATAAGTTTGAATCGATCCTTTGGTACTATTCTTTTTTCAAAACCTTCAGATGGATTCTGCTTATGAACGGATTAGTAAAACATTGGACATTTTACATTGCTACGAGCGATAGTGTGACACAAGTACTCGGCGAGGGTAGATAGCAATTAGCTTCGATCAGTGTTCAGGTTTACGTGCACTGAGGGAGAACAATGCAGCAGTCCAAGCGATAGTGGTGGCCATGATCGACACCGATTATACGGACAGTGTGATCTCGATTAAGTGTAAAGGGTACACAAAATTATATAATTTTAACAAGTAAATTCAATTTTTTCTTATCACTTAAATTAACAACAGAGCTCTTCTTACTTGAAGTAAATTCACACCTATTTTAGTTCCTCCCTATACCTGATCTAAAACACATAGATTTCTCAAGTTGAATATTTTAATGTCACAATAAATACTTTGGGACACGAATTACAGTCTAAGGAGCTATTACTTTTCTTGCTTTTTTCAATCTGTCAATGACAAATTGTCTTTAAAAAGTGAAAACTCATGAACCTCTGAACCGTTTATTAGAATTGCAGACTCTAATTATTAGTTCAAATTCATCTTAAATAAATGTTTAATATATATGTCGTTGCCACTTGCTGTAATTGAGCACTTCATGAAGTGCCCTGCGCTCCTGGGCACATAGTGTAACTCGATTATATCAAAGAAAATTACAATATGTACCCAACGAAACTGGACACTTCATGAAGTGCCCAACGCTCTTTAGACACATAATGTAACTAACTACTGTATCGAGGCGTGATGGGCGGATGGACGATTCAAAATATTTGTTAAAGTAAATCCCAATGTTTACATTAAATCCCAGTGTCTGTGCTAAAGAAGCCAATGTTACTGTTTGCTATGAAACATTTTAATATTTTTCAAACCTAACAATTTTAATACTGGTTTTAGTTGCATAGGCCTTTTGAAAATATAATTAGTCTACGTTTAGTCTGGATGGTGAATTTTTTGTTTTATAAGTTAAGTTCTGACTGAAATATACGTTAACAATAACGTAGTTATTTTTCACAATAAAATAGTAACCACTTAATCTAGAATAAAAAATAATTACATATAATTAGTTTAAAGTTTAAATAAAATTAGATTTCAAATAGTTGTAAAACTAAACAAAAGTCTACAATGATAGGTAATGCACTATTAGAAAAAATAGAAATTATAATTTAAAGTGGAACGTTTTCTAGCAACCCCTTATTTTTGATTAACGTTTAACACTCATAGGTTATTTCCCTTAGACAGTTTATTCATTCGAATTTCCAAATATTTATTTGACTTATTAACTTATATTTTGTTAGTACTGGCGTCAGCAGGTATAATAAAAGATTTAACGTACATCACTGAAAAGCTGTTAAGTAAACAGGACTGCACACCAAATAAATGTTTTATTATTTTATAAACAAATAAAAATACAATTAAAAGGCTTGAGGTCATGATGTTATGTTAATTAATTCATTCTGACCCAAAAGAAAAACTTAAACCTAAATTGAGGTTGATACTAGTAAAATTGTAAAAAGAACAAACAAAATTGTAAAATTGTAGGCCTATGTAAATTAAATGTTTTTCATTTTGATACCAAAGGAGAAACTAAAGAATAGTTTTTATTAATTTTTTCAACACTTTTATGGCACTGGGGCCATAAAATTCTTTTATGGCATGGTGTGGCTTAAGACAATCATACTCTTAATGTTGTACAAAAAGGCTTAAAAAATGTTCCTATTTTGTATAACTGAAAATAATACGTCGGATACTATCAACAACAACGTAAATTAACTTAATGTACTTATTTCTTCCCTTTCTTCTTTTCTTCTTTTCTTATATCTTCCCTTTCTTCTTTTCTTTCCATGTGGTAAATCAGTTTTATCTTGCTGTATTTTGATTTAATATAAGTTTTATTAGGGGGGACTACTAATAAAAGTAAGAAGTTTATCTACTTCTTACTCTACTAATATTAATAGAAGTCTTCTACTAGTAAGTAAGAAGTTAATCAATTGAAACATGAAAAAATAAGTTAAGATGAATGTTTATGCTATGTTACATATAAATGTGTCAGGTAAAATGTTACAGGTTTTTATTTTATTAAAGGATAAAATTTTAATTGTCTGAATTATTGGTTTATGTTTTGTGAATTATTTCGGCTACACATCATTATTAATATTATTATTTAAACACTAAACCGTTTTTAAACCGTCTGTTGTTCCGATATTATTATTAATAATGATGTGTAGCCAAAATAACTCAGAAAACATAGAAGAAACCATCACAAAAACATACAGGCAGGAATTGCCTGATGGTTTACTGGTAGACAATCATACTCTTAATGTTGTACAAAAGTCTTAAAAATGCTCCTATTTTGTATAATTGAAAATAATACGTCGGATACTATCAACTACAACGTAAACAACAGTTTTACGTGTTTACATCAAGTGCCCAGCGTCTGAGCTGGACACATAGTGTAAAAGAAATAATTACAGCAAGTGCCCAACGAGCGTTGGGCACTTCATGAAGAGTCCAGTTTTGTTGGTCACATACTGTAATTTTTCATAAAACCGTTCAGTTACACTATGTGCCCACGATAGCTGGGCACTTCATGAAGTGCTCAATTACAGCATGTGGCTACGACATATACATTATATAAGAAAAGTTATGGAATCCTAACTTGTGTTTTTGTTTAAGAAAAAAACATTATAAATTAATTAACTGTTCACTTTAAATGTTTTCGATTAATCATTACTAGAGATCGCCAGTGGTCGAAAATTCGACCAATTATTAAAGTGACAAATAGGGATAGCTAATTTTGTAAATGAACCCCGCATACACCAATGCGTTTCTAAATACATTTCATATAGTACCTATTTTCCATGTAAATACATAATATAACCAAACTGGGGGCCAAAAACAAAAGAGAAAGACTCAATCCTTGACTAATTATTTTACTTCATTTCTGGCTTATGGCATGGTTTTTAGTAGTTAGTATTTTATTAAGATAATGACTATTTTATTAAGATTCCATGTTTATTTTTGTTAAGAATGACTATTGAATCAGCGGAAAGTAAAACTTCAGTCATCAAATCAGTTTATCCTGTTCACCCCTTACCACAGTTCTCTCCCTCCCTCCATTAATTCCTTCCCTCACTCTCTACTTCCCTTCCTTCCGACCTTCTTTCCACTGTTCCCTCCTTTTCTCCTTCATTCTCTTCTTACCATCTCTCTCCTCCCTTCTTTCCTACCATTTGGAACTTTTTCCCTCCTTCCTATTATTATCACTAAAATGTTATATATATTTTACCCACTATCCACCAATAAAAACAAAATTTGAATATAATGTGTCCATTTGTACTCCGGTTGCCGGGCCCGGTGACAGGATTTTCGGGCCCCTGTGCAATTGAGAAACCCGCCTTTTTTACTCAACTCGATTCTGGGCCCCATTTTTACTTATCTCGCGTGGATCCGGGCCCCCTGTGAGTCCAGGCCCCTGTGCATTTGCCCCTCGTCGCCGGCCCTGCCGGTTGCATGTCAGTTAGTGCATTGGATGGTAGAAACTTAACTTAATGTACTTATTTCTTCCCTTTTTTCAGCAAATTGTTATCTCTTAATTTTATTTAAGCAAGTAAACTTTATTTTTTCCATTTGTATGTAAAATGGAACACATTTGAGTATGATATCCTTAATCTTCTCTAAGTAGTCCTGATTTCAATCAAATTCTATATTTTCACTCCATGCCCCAATAAACTGTGGCTTAATGTTTCTACATCAAATCTTCACTCTACGAAAAATGGCATGTGATAACAGCTATCTTTGTTTACATTTGGATGTTATAATATCACCAAAACAGCAACTCATAAGGCTAATGTTAATTTTTTTGAAATTTTAAATTCAATTTTCTACATTTCTAAAAGACTAATGTAAATTTCAATGGGATTCTGTACGTCTACAGGAAAATACAATAATTCTATCGGTGTGCTTAGATTTTTGCTACAATGCACACTGGCTGAGAAAAAAGGAGGAAAAAACCTTATGTAAAAAATGCTTGTCTATTAATATAAAGATAACTTAAAGCTCTTTTGTATTGCTAATAAACTGTAATCAGTTGTGCTAAATTATAAGTGTACAGTTGTAAATGAAGAACTCTAATCGTTGATAAATGGAAATATAAACCCACGGCGGCGCTAGTCAGGCAAAACAGCTGTAGACAAGTGTTGCGGGTAGTATCAGGCGCCGGCCGGCCAGTCCGGGGCTGCAGTTATTGTAGCCCTAGTTATCTGCCTCTCAAAGAAATAATATACGTAAATGTAACTATTTTAATTAAGTTGTAAATTGATGTTTAAACGATTGATCTTTAATTTCTTTGCAAAAAGATTCAGATCTTATTAAAACAATCGTTAAACTTAAACGCAAATGTTGCTGTTTTAATCAAAATTGTTACGAAGAGTAAGACAATATTTGTTATATAATATATTCATTAGGCATTTGATATGAACCTAAGAATAAAAGTTTTTAGGAAATATTTTTACTCCTTTGTTGTTTATTTTTTCAAGAAAGTCAAGTTGTTTAGTTAAATTAATTATACAGTAGAACCTCGATAAGAAGACACTCGATAACCCAAAAACCTTGACAAAAAGTGCACTTTTTATGTTCTCTCGGTACTGTAATGGCCCTTAATGTCTTGTTAACACGAACCTCAATAAGAAGTCTACCTTGATAACGAGACTCTTTCCAGGATCTCTTATTATCAAGGTTCTACTGTACACCTCTTTAGTCTATACTTAAAAACGAAGGCAAATCCATTAATTTTATTTAAATCGTATGTCACGGTAATATGTGTTTTAAACTTTATCATCGATAGGAATGTAATCTCATCGTTGCTTATCACCACCTATGTTAATCTTGACTACATCTCGTGTGATGATTGCAATGTCAAACATATCAAACATTGTGTAGTTCAGTGCATCGTAATGCATATCAACCATTTGAACATTTTTATCAAAGACTTACTTTATCACCTTTAAGTTTATAACTTACATACGCATCCTAAAACCCAAATTTAATTAATGCTTGATCAATTCATTACCAGAGGTACTAAATTTAACCTTTTTAACTTTAAGGAAAGAGAGTTAGAAAACTACGGAATTTAGATAAAGTTTAAATGAGTTTCCTCACACTTGTCTTCCATTGAATCTAAAAATATACTTTTCCAAAACAATTGCTATGCCGTTTCTCTTTATGAACCACATTTTCCTAAGGTGGTACAACTGAAACTCAGATGAAATTCAGATTATATTTAAACAAATAATAAAAATAAAAAGTATTAATTGAGATTTGTTTTGGAGGGGGAGGGGACTGCGGCACCCCCACTGGTCGATATGGGAGTGGCGACGGCGGCGTTGCCACTTCTCCTCCGACACCGTAGGACTTGGCAACGTCGCTACTATGCCACTACATTGGCCGACTAACCCTTCACTTCACCCGCTTATCTATTTATACACTGTTTGATTTGCCTCTCGTTGAGCCTATGTTGCCAATTTTACGACTTACGTTTATAAAAGTAGTATTCAGGACCTAGAATTGTTTTTGCAATTTTTTGTAAAACACTGTAGTAATCGTTGGGAAATGTTTAGTATTTTATATTATGAAATGTGTAGATTCTCCAAAAAGGGGTAGCTAACATAACATAAAATGAATATTTTAACACCTGTTCCCTAAATTGAGACGTCGTCACTAGATTTTCGTATGATTTTTTCGCGTGCCTTCTAAGTGAGAATACCCCATACGCTTCATGGATACCGCATACCGCATACGCTTCTGTCCTCATTTGGTTTGACAGAAGGACATTCGTATTCTCTTGTTATGTCTAACTAAAAAAAAAAAACATATCAATCCAGTTCAATAATTTCACAGCCACTATATTATACTATAGCCACGTGTAAGTTTAGTCAATTAGTAAATAAGTAAATACTAATTCCTGCTGAAATTTTAGAAAATAATAGTTATTTATGTATTATGAGCGTAAAGAGGGTCTTTCTCGCTTGAGCTAGCGAAGCGCGGTAATTTAAGCGAAAGCGAGAAAGACACTTTACACGCGAAATACATACAACATTTGTCCTACAACTGCCTTTATGGATTCCCAAACGATAAATACAATCACAGTTGTTCACTTTCATTGTAGCTGAATGCGCCATTATGATTATGAGGTTAAAAAGAAGTGAGCTCAGTCGAATCAAAATGGAAGCGGAAGGGCTGGAGTCAACTACTGTGATTCTGGAGCGCGTAGAGCAACATGTAATCAGGTGGCAGCGGTAAAGACTTTACGCACGGTTGTAGGAAAATACTATTTTATGATATGATTCGCTGTTTTTATATGATTCAATGGGCGCTAGATGACGATAAGTGGTCTTGGCATCACAGCCTGGAGCCGTGGGGTAGATATTACTGTACACGTTCTTGACGTAATTTACAGTTAGGGCTGTTTAATCCTCCCCCATGATTTATTTAATGTTTTTCAGTAACTTTCGAATTTATCAATAAGCATATATTTTATTTTCGTTGGCATTTTTAAATTTCAAAGGGAATTTAGGCACATATACTTTGAAGAAGGGACACACTTGTGGTCTGGATAGTTGATGAATTTAACTAAAACTTATTCAAAGCTGTTAACGACTATGGATGTTTTAATTTTGATCAATTTTATTTTCTATAGCCTTAATATAAATGGGAATAAATTTCTTAACGTCACGTGCGTTGATTCGGGTACATTCATATCTAATTCAATAAGGTCAATATTTCCTTGCAAACTACAGCTCAACAAATGTTCGTCATCATTATCTCCTAATAATTCACGGATTATTCAAAGACCATCAGCCATTTCAACCAAATTTTAAGACCATATTATCCATTTTATTTCGAAGGAGAATCCACTATTTTATACCTTAAATTCCTGGACTATATGAGGAGACAAGAATTCAAATTGATAAAAACCTAAAAATCACACATATTCTTTGGATTATAGTTAAATCTAACTTCATTGATTTCATAAGAAGCAAGAATAGTTTCTACCCGTGTCTGAGGGTAAGAAGGTGGCCGACAGGGGGAAGGGGGTTGAAGGGGGAAATGCGGGAAAACGGGAGGAGGTTATGTCTGGCTGTCTGTCACAGTCTGATTTATTCAGGTCACATCGCGTCCTAATGATTTGCTCTTCTTAAATCAGTCGACTTTATGTCAAATCGGAATCGTTTATTTTCGAGCAGAACTACCACTGAATATTCAACGAATGTAAAATTAAATCAAACAAGCTTTCGTAAGTAAAATTAGTCTGTCACGTGCAAGTAAAATTGATTTCCAATTTTTCATTCTAATCAATATACACCGAAAACTTTCAGCTAGCAAAAAAGCTAATTTCGTTTGCACAACAATTAATCCTGGTACATAATACGAGAAAATAATAGTCTATTAACTTCGCCTTGACGTTTTCAGGCTTTTGACATACCAAAATAATATTAGTGAGTTTTAAAACCAATATTATACATATATCACATTAACAGATTTGCTTTATATATAGCAAAACTGTAAATGTTCACTTGAGAGATTTAATGATACGATTCTCAATATGTGATTTCACCATGATATAGAGCTTCAAAATAAACTTTAAAAACGAGCGACAATATTTTGTTACATGTTTTGCTGGAACTATTTTAGTAAGAAAACTACATAGGAGGTTTGATATTTGAAATAATGTACAATATTGTAAAAGTATAAGAAAATTGATGAAACGTACTATGTAAAGAATAAACGTTATTTTGATTGCAAAACTACATTATTAACAACGTTTCACATTAGTTTTTGAGCACGCAATGAGACGACTATCATATCTCCCTACAAGCGTTAAGTTGTGGCCATAACAGGCCAGTCCCGTTGAGCAGCGGAGACCAGTCGGTTACCAAGGTTACGGCGCGCACTTGCCGCATACATTGTGACTGTGACATGCGGACACTGTTGTCGTGGCAATGACAGTCTGCAGTCAGGCCTGGCCCTGTTGTGCAGCGGAGACCGGTCGGTTACCAAGGTTACGGTGCGCACTTGCCGCATTCATTGTGACATGCGGGCACTGTTGTCGTGGCAATGACAGTCTGCAGTCAGGCTTGGCACCGTTGTGCAGCGGAGACCAGTCGGTTGCCAAGGTTACGGCGCGCACTTGGCGCATACATTGTGACATGCGGGCACTGTTGTCGTGGCAATGACAGTCTGCAGTCAGGCCTGGCCCCGTTGTGCAGCGGAGACCGGTCGGTTACCAAGGTTACGGTGCGCACTTGCCGCATTCATTGTGACATGCGGGCACTGTTGTCGTGGCAATGACAGTCTGCAGTCAGGCTTGGCACCGTTGTGCAGCGGAGACCAGTCGGTTGCCAAGGTTACGGCGCGCACTTGGCGCATACATTGTGACATGCGGACACTGTTGTCGTGGCAATGACAGTCTGCAGTCAGGCTTGGCCCCGTTGTGCAGCGGGGACCAGTCGGTTACCAAGGTTACGGCGCGCACTTGCCGCATTCATTGACATGCGGGCACTGTTGTCGTGGCAATGACAGTCTGCAGTCAGGCCTAGCCCCGTTGAGCAGCGGAGACCAGTCGGTTACCAAGAAACGGCGCGCACTTGCCGCGAACATTGTGACATGCGGGCACTGCTGTCGTGGCAATGACAGTCTGCAGTCAGGCCTAGCCCCGTTGAGCAGCGGAGACCAGTCGGTTACCAGGGTTACGGCGCGCACTTGCCGCGAACATTGTGACATGCGGGCACTGCTGTCGTGGCAATGACAGTCTGCAGTCAGGCCTAGCCCCGTTGAGCAGCGGAGACCAGTCCGTTACCAAGGTTACGGCGCGCACTTGCCGCGAACATTGTGACATGCGGGCACTGCTGTCGTGGCAATGACAGTCTGCAGTCAGGCTTGGCACCGTTGTGCAGCGGAGACCAGTCGGTTACCAAGGTTACGGCGCGCACTTGCCGCATACATTGTGACATGTGGGTACTGTTGTCGTGGCAATGACAGTCTGCAGTCAGGCCTAGCCCCGTCGTGCAGCGGCGACCGGTCGGTTACCAAGGTTACGGCGCGCACTTGGCGCATACATTGTGACATGCGGGCACTGTTGTCGTGGAAATGACAGTCTGCAGTCAGGCTTGGCACCGTTGTGCAGCGGAGACCGGTCGGTTACCAAGGTTACGGCGCGCACTTGCCGCGAACATTGTGACATGCGGGCACTGTTGTCGTGGCAATGACAGTCTGCAGTCAGGCCTAGCCCCGTTGTGCAGCGGAGACCGGTCGGTTACCAAGGTTACGGCGCGCACTTGCCGCGAACATTGTGACATGCGGGCACTGTTGTCGTGGAAATGACAGTCTGCAGTCAGGCTTGGCACCGTTGTGCAGCGGAGACCGGTCGGTTACCAAGGTTACGGCGCGCACTTGCCGCGAACATTGTGACATGCGGGCACTGTTGTCGTGGCAATGACAGTCTGCAGTCAGGCCTAGCCCCGTTGTGCAGCGGAGACCAGTCCGTTACCAAGGTTACGGCGCGCACTTGCCGCATACATTGTGACATGCGGGCACTGTTGTCGTGGCAATGACAGTCTGCAGTCAGGCTTGGCACCGTTGTGCAGCGGAGACCAGTCGGTTACCAAGGTTACGGCGCGCACTTGCCGCGAACATTGTGACATGCGGGCACTGTTGACGTGGCAATGACAGTCTGCAGTCAGGCCTAGCCCCGTTGTGCAGCGGAGACCAGTCCGTTACCAAGGTTACGGCGCGCACTTGCCGCATACATTGTGACATGCGGGCACTGTTGTCGTGGCAATGACAGTCTGCAGTCAGGCTTGGCACCGTTGTGCAGCGGAGACCGGTCGGTTACCAAGGTTACGGCGCGCACTTGCCGCGAATATTGTGACATGCGGGCACTGTTGTCGTGGCAATGACAGTCTGCAGTCAGGCCTAGCCCCGTTGTGCAGCGGAGACCAGTCCGTTACCAAGGTTACGGCGCGCATTTGCCGCATACATTGTGACATGCGGGCACTGTTGTCGTGGCAATGACACAGTCTGCAGTCAGGCTTGGCACCGTTGTGCAGCGGAGACCGGTCGGTTACCAAGGTTACGGCGCGCACTTGCCGCGAATATTGTGACATGCGGGCACTGTTGTCGTGGCAATGACAGTCTGCAGTCAGGCCTAGCCCCGGCGTGCAGCGGAGACCGGTCGGTTACCAAGGTTACGGTGCGCACTTGCCGCATACATTGTGACATGCGGGCACTGTTGCTATGGCTTAGCTTCACTTTTTGTTTTACAGTTTTAATCAATTAGTTTATATGAAAAGTGGATCAGAACGCACGTGATAGGCCTCTTGGGTCCGGTGTACAACGTATGTCGGCTCAATGCAATAGTAAAACATCATTCGGCCAAATTGGGCGAATCCATAAAATGTAAATAAAAAATTCCCTTGATATCACGTAGGTTTGTTTACTAGTATTAGATCACTTTTCTTCACCTGAAAATGTCAATCATTAAAGATCATGAGATTTTATTTTATTTGTTCTTGTTAAACGTCAAACCTCATATAATGAAAGTGAAGTCTGATGCGGCAACCCTAAAGAATTCCGTAATAAACTAAGTTAACTAGTGGAGCGTAGATTTTAATGCTTATCAAACCAACATTGAACCTTGATTGGTAATATTTTATAGTTACAGTTCACCCAACTCGACATATATGGAACAACTCGACAATATTTATAAAAAGCACTTTTTATTACTCCAATAATATCCATCCCACACGTTGAATTTTTCCTAGAGGGCTTTCGTTGGTAAACAGCTGTTATGATTAATGAATTTGTTTAAACTTTTGTTGTTTATTTCGCCACTATCAAGGCAACTTATAAGGCCAATGTTAAATTTTACAACTTTCGAATTAATTTTGCTACGTTATTAGATTTTCTCTGGTCTAGTAACCTGCATACAGAACATTTTTTTAGTCATAAATTAATCATTTCCAAGCTATAAGGGAAATCTTCGCAGCCGTTGTTGAGATATAGTAATAATGCAATCAAACAAGTATTCAAACAGAAATACCTCCTCATTTATCCCAGGAATGTTTGAGCAAACCAGAAGTCTGATACCCAACCTTATACTTGAAAAACAGTCTCGGTGGGCTATAGGAGAGATATTAATTTTTTTACAAAATTTTAACGAAGGCCATCAACATAAAGTAAAATGCTGGAAATAGAAATGTCAAGGAACAACTATTATCACAAACAATTTCCATCAACAGCTGCTGAGCAGCGCGTGTCCACAACTGCCAGCTTATGTGAAATTGCAGTAAATGTTTACTTGTTTTGATAATTATTTTCGATGCTTATTTTTCATCTATGATGTTGTATTCTATCCATCACATGTAGCTATTCATTTGTCCAAGCAAATAAGTTATGAGCTTATTTTTCTGTAAAATGTAATTTCAACCCTGCGGATCCCTATAAGGAGACATTGATCGCAGAGAAAGAAGAATTCTTCCGTTAATACGTACGTGATAATTACGTTCAAGCTGTAATTATTATACCTTAAAATAGTACCATAAGAGGTTTATATCATTTTTATGATAATAATATCTCGCTCACTCTACTCGCCTTGCTCTTGTCTCAGCGGCCTGTGAACGCCCGGAGATGCGATGTCACTCAACGATGTGCCTATTAACTGCAGGCAAAGACAGACAATTTAATAGGATTGGGAAATTATTCCCAGCCCTTGACTTTTTCTTTCTCAGAAAACGTCGAACTGCCTTGCCGGCATTCAATTTTGAATAAAAAATTCAACAAAATAATAAAAAAGAAACATTAATAAAAAACAGTTTGTTTGGTTATTCTCATAAAATGGTTTAAGCTTTTTACATCTGTCGTTTTACGAGTAGTTACACTTTATTTCTAGAAGGTGAAAAATCAAACCAACAACATACATCGCGTTTTTATGAACAACATCTGCTACTAACGGCTCACTTATTTAACAAAATGTATGCTTTTATAATTGCTAGAATGATAAATTGCACATTTATTACAAAAAACTGCTGGAAATGAATAATTTGTGGCTCAAAAATGTGTTATGTACAGTTTCCTTGACCAAACGAAATCTAATTACATTACTTATTGATTTTAAAGTCGAAAGAATTTAACACTGGGCCCTATGGGGCCGCGTTAGAAAAGAAATTAACAGAGAAAACGTGAACAGAGTATTCATAACAGCTGTTTACAAACTGCAGCCTTATGATAGGAAGAATGCCACTCAAGCGTATTCGATGAAATTTTAACGGAGTACTTTTAAAACTAGTGATTAAATATAATAATTGTACAGAAAATTATAATTGTACAGAAATTTTTATGGTAATTTTATGAAGTGGTAAAAAGTAAATATTGCCGAGCAAGGGTAGATCCTGCGCTAAGGGTTTCTTGTGTTCAAGACTATTCCTACAGTTTTTAACAATTTTTAATGATAATTTATTTTATTGTATGTGTGGTTGGGAAGAACTTGGCGTGAATGAAGTTTGGCAGGAAACAAGGTCATACTTAACAGAGCCCTTGATGCCTTGATGCCCTTAAAGCTTGATATTTTTCCATACGATTTCACACTGGAATAGAAATTTTAAGTAAACAGCTGAGGAGTAAACAGTTTAAGAGAATTTCCCTTAAGGGAAGAAGCTATTACCGCAGGTCTCGTGGTAAGCCTTAGACCTAAGCCCGAGACCATGACAGCTTTTCGTTTTGGGGCCCCCAGAAGCAAAAACATTATCTGTTCGAATGTGTATACAGGGTGAGTCTTCCAACACCATAAAAATGGTCCGATCTTGATGAAATTTGGTACAGACATGTAAAGTGGTAATCACTCAGACGAGATAGTAAATCAGCTGATCGTCCCACTGTAAGGGGGTTAAAGCGGGATAAACCCTCCCCCCCAATTTTTGAGTGTTTTACATAAAAAATTTTAAGTTATCCAATTTTAGTTTTCATTATTGAATTCAGCTAAAAAAAACATACAATTTAGTATTTTGAATCATTGATCTATATAGTATTGGTTATCGATATATTGAAAATGGTAAACGCAGTACGTTGTCCCAATGTTAATCTTATGGGGAAATAAGTACAGTATAATTTTATATCTCGCTTATTTTTCAACATATCTAGACAAAAATTGGTTTGTGGCTTCATGTAGATGACATATGTATGTTAGCCTAAATCCTCCGATATTTTCATTTTTGGGGAAGCAAACCTGCACACTCATTCCCGATGTTATCCTTATGGGAAATAGAATATAATTCTATATCTTCCTTATTTCTTCACATATCTTGATAAAACTTGGTATATAGCTTCTTCTAGTTCAGATCTAATAAATATTGAATTTAAATCACCTAGTTTTAACATACCTGTTGTAGCAATTCTACATACTCATTCCCCATGTTATTCTTAAGGAGCTGACAAAAACGTCATATCTCGCTATGTTGGATTAAAATATGTTTTTATGCATTTGAAATTCGCTGAGTATGCAGGTCTGCTGCAACAGGGGTATTTAAGCAAAGCCTTGTTATCAACGAATTTCCCATGGAGCACTGTCAGCTGGCGCGGTGCTAGATACCACCCGCCTCGCACACATGTGCCTACTTTGCCTACCAAGCGCCATAGAATTTTTGACCCCAGGGCCGGGGAGAGCATTGTTAGTCTGTGTAAACATGCTTAAGTGTTATCGATGGCTTATTTTGGCTTAACACTTTCCGCAGTTCACTTTTTCCTAAGCATGAAGCCAAAACCGGTAAATAAGCCATTATGTTTAAACAGAGCTAGGTACAGTTACTTATAATACATTGACGATAAGCAAACTGACAACGAATTAGAAGGAGAGAGAATGAGGCCACAGAGGACGTCGCAGTACGGTCGCATCCTGTATATTGTCTGAAACTGTCCCAGATATGTGGGTTAAACGCTTTGACCTCGTTCTATCTCTTCAGGTGTGTTCAGACACCACTTTAACTTGTTCACGACCGAAATATGTCGGGACTGATTGTCACTTTTAATTAATACTGTGTTAAGCAATATTTTCAATCTGTTCGTAATATCTATCTACGATACAATTGAACGTCTCTTAATAGTGGGACTCTGCGTAAAGAAGTTGATAAAGCAACTGACTGACGATCCTAGAGATTCGGTAAAATGCACGATTTGCGACAACTTCGTCAGATGCAGAGGGGTTTCGACTGAAGTTACAGTTCCGTAACCATCGAGAATTTTCATTCTAAAAGTAGCTAGTTTTCTTGGATTCGCCTAATAACATTGTTTTCTATTTGCAAAAGAAAGATATCTGCACATCTGCCACTTTTTTACACCAAAGTAACTGCAAGAGTTGTATGGTTTGCCTTTGAACTATTTTGCATTGCATGATCTATTTTGAACTTAAATTATTCGTTTTGTTGCAAATAAATAAAACCTGGATATTTTTTCTAAACCCTTAGATGTTTACAATTCAAATTCTCTGAAGAGAACCCCTAGAATACATCGGAACTCAACAACCATAGTGCAAAATGGGTGATTACAAGCTATGACAAAATCTGTTGCCTGCGATCTTAATTTTTGCGAGTAGTTTTACAAATATACGGACTTAATATTTTGTTATGATATTACTAATATGATTATTGTTAATAATATGAGTGAAAATATTATTAACAAATAGTAAGGTAGTTGTGAAGTATTTGACTGCATCCCTTTAGCTTCAAATTGTTGATCTTAGTGTCCTTAAAATTAATTTTTATGCGTATTAATAAAACTTATTTGTGGTAGCAGTAATGGAATAAATTTCCGGTGGCCTGTCCCAAGTTTTCATAACCCTTTGGTAACCGGACTCTGCTAAATGAGATCATAAAAATCTGTTATGTTATGAGTAATTTAATTCTATCATATTTAATAAATACTTATTACAGTTTGAAATGTAAAGGAAAATGATTTAACGTAACATAGATTATTTGTCATCCCCTTTTTGGTAGATTATATAAAAACAAACACCTTCATACACCAAATGCTTTTGTTATTTGAATCAGTAATAACCTCTGTGCAAACGCATTTCTTGAAAACTACCTTAATCATTGTTTTTTAATAAATTTTGTTGTACAAAGGGAGTACAATGAATTACAGTTCATAATGCAACTTATTTTAACAGTCCGTTATCATAAAGGTGTATCGCAGACTGTGATGGCACTAATATTTTGTCATGTTCAATTATGTTTAATTAAAACCTTTATTTCAATTGTTATTGAATTACGATTATTCTCCACATCACCAGAATGTACGTAATTGAGCAAAATTAAAGATATCAGGATGTAAAAATCAGAACCATGATATGTTAATTTAAATCAAACAATTATGATTGTAAATTTGTTTCTCTATTGCATTTATTTTGGTAACTGTTATTTGCAATCACATTATAGTGCGATGATTGGTTTGCCACCGATTCCTAATGTTAAGTGGTCTATTAGCTGCTTTATGTTGACTGATTTTCTTGTCAATATAAGTAATAAGTTTTGGATGGTCCGTTAAGTATGAATGAATGTGAAATATATCAATTTGATCGTAATAAAATCGAAAATACCAAAGAAAAATGAGTTACAAAATCCGAATCGTTTTATCTTGTTCGCTCGCAAAGATCGTTTAACATCAATCAATCTTTCCAAAAACAAACATCTAAAAATCTATAGGACATTTATTTACTTATTTTATCTCGTTGTTTTTTATGTGCAATGGAGTTTTTCCCAATACTTACGATAACCAGTTCACCCCTCCCAAATGTAGTTTTCTTTAGACATTTACAGGATTTCTTAAAAGTTTCCAGTTTTATTATTGAATCGAAATTACTTTTTCTTTATTTGACGTGGAAAGGAAATGGAAAGCCACGAGCACCCCGAGGTATCAGTTAGACGTTGGCTTCTTTCCCGCCGGGATCAGAGAAACGTGCGGCGCAAGCTAACACGACTGCACGCCCATGGCAGGGAGCACGAGGGGGACAATGAGAATTGGGCTCGAAGCAGGATAAACCTAGTGGAACTTGGTGTAATACAATAAAAGTCACCTAAACAATGGAAAACACTTCTCATTTACATTATAGATACAAAATCAAAAATGTACTCAGGCAACTTTTTTGGAAAAGAAAAATTAGCTCTCTAAGCTTTCCTACGTCGTCTTGGTATGGTTGTAAAAACTTAATTGACTAACTAACCAAGACAATACGCAGGCTTAAAAGTTTTGTTTGTGTTTATTAATTTAACTTTGCAGGATTGTTTCAATCCGTCAACTTTTGCACTACACAGATGTTAGTTTCTGCCTTTTGAGGATTTAAATTAATTTAGCAATTTACTTATTTTGGATAGGTGATAAAAACGTCCTTATTAATACAAACTAAATAAAATTTAACCAA
Organism: Flexamia atlantica; assembly: GCA_035578135.1. Taxonomy (NCBI): domain Eukaryota; kingdom Metazoa; phylum Arthropoda; class Insecta; order Hemiptera; family Cicadellidae; genus Flexamia; species Flexamia atlantica. The sequence goes on along the minus strand of JAQJVK010000005.1, from coordinate 41,798,502 downwards.
AACGTGAAGATGATTATTGTTTTAGAAGTAAATTATGCAGTTTATCGTTAGAGGGTGTTTAAAATGAATTGCTGAAAAAGTTGAAGGTGAAACAAATCAAGGCGAGAAGTTGACGTCGTTAATGATTTATTGAGACTACTAAGAAAATACACTAGGGAAAAATTAACTAGGGACAAATTAACAACAATCAGAATAAAACAGGGTCAGATGATTTTATAACTTTCTGTTAAAGGATTTGATCAAGTTGAGAGATAAAAGGTTAAGGTGGATTATCTCACAAAGAAACTAATCGGAGTGTTATCGATAACTAGCGTTTCATGGGTAGCTATGAAAATTAGGTTTATTATACGATTGTTTGTGTTTTAAACGTTCCAGTAGTTTACCTAACATAACGTTAAGCGTCTAAACAAACGTTCACAGAGATGCCGGGAATTATTGAACCCCACGTACCTGTTAAAACTGATCTCAAGACGCTAACCTTCAAGTTACCAACACACTCATAGTTTGTATTTAGAAAATTGAACTAAACAATTAAACAAACTAAATTAAATATTTATAATTTATAATACTGATGAATCAGTTGACCTGAGGATTTATTTACTAACGGATACGCCACATTTACAAGGGTGACATTACAGAAATTGTTAACAATGAATCAATAAAGTTACATCCATCATGATTAAGACAAAGTCGGTAGCATATCTGCAATTGATATGATACAATAATTCTAAAAGTAGTAATGAACAGAAACAATGACAATAACGACAGTGTGAACAATAAACAATAAATATCAACCGAACAAGAGTAACATCAACACTTGTGAAACTTGCTACAAATTATCTTTTAAACTTAATCGAATTTAAATTTAAACGTAATCGAATAACAATATGGGTGACTAAAATCCATGCAACCGGTAAATTACGCATGAACAGAAATGAATGAACTAACAGGATTGAATTAATGTGTAAAATAAAGACAACAAATTCATCACGTTCATATGATTTAAATTTTAACTTACTTCCACATTATAAACTTTTTTATTTAAGTTTACACAGCATTAAAGGTTCATTGTGTACTGAGAGTCATAAAACGGCATTGCCATATCATCTAACGTTTCGAATGGCAAAAGTGGCAAAATTAACTGTAAACTGCGTTTGACAGGTTAATTTGTTGGACAGTTGTCATGGACGACTCGAAAAAACCAATCCAACGAACAAACGTGTAATTACTTCGTTGACACTTTTATACGTAAACCAATCAAATGATATTTTACCTATATTACGTGACTTGCAGTGTTTGGTTTAGCAACTGTGCGGATGGACATAGTTGTGCAGAGACGCGACCGACTCGTCCATCTCGGGAAGGGAAGGGATGGGCTTCCAGGACTTTACGACAGCTACCGCTGACCGCCCTCCCGATCCTGAACCTAACGATTATGTCTAGACCTTCCGCTCTTCCCACTGACCGCCAACGTTCCCACCCACTATTCTCGTTAGTGGAAATTTTACGTTGCTTTTCTCCCTTACTATTTTAATTTAACGCTTAAACTAAATTCCAAACTAATAGCTTTCCATGTCAACATATCATGGAAAAACATATTTACTTATAGATTCATTAATTATATGATCAAATGGGTAGATTAAATCAAAAGGAAACTATCCATAGCACTGTAATAATACTACATCGATATTTTCGCTTATATAGTCAATTAAATTTTAAACCAAAAAGTTGGCTTTAAGTGCCTTTTAAAAGCTTGAGATCAGCAAAAAACAATGAGTAAATATAAAATAGAAAAACCTCAAATAGATATATTAGATCATATTTAATATGATTAATCATCATCGAATCTTCGCAAAAATTGGACAAAAGCCACATAACATCAAGGTGGGCGAAGCCAAATATATATTAATAATTCACAAACCAGCACCTAAAATATGTTTTCAAAGAAAAGAACAATAAATATAGTCTATTAAAACATTTTTTACTATTGATGATTATTTTCGTAATTAAAATACCAAAAATACTATTGACAATTAACAAGTAAAACAAAAAATAAAAAGTAAGTCAATATAAGCCAACCCCTCTTAATTATGTTTTAGCCACGTAGAAATTACGAAAAACATAATAACCTAAACACAACGGTTACCTCCCGTGAGCGGCGGGTGGGCTGAGCGGCGGGTGGGTTGAGCGGCGACTTTCAGGTAGACGAGGGTCAGAAGTGATTAGCCGGTTTATAACCCTTCCTTTGAGCGGCGGATTCTTTGGTCACCCTCTTTCTCTACCTTCGCTTGCACACGTTACCACCGGCACTAATGTGTATTGGTGGTTTTGTTTCTTCCCATTTTCTATACATCGCACCGTATTATGGATTCGGACTCTGTTTAGGTTCCGTAAAATAAAATGAAGAACTAAATAGATTTACTGAAATATTGAAATTATGTGTGTAACTGCGGTTATAAGAATAACACGATAGATCACCCATAATTTAGAATATTTAACTAGGTGTGTGCACGGTCAGCTGATGTGACGTAGTTGGGCACACGCAACTAGCGCTTACGACGACTACAGTACAAACCAGTTAATACAACTCAATTGAAATACTTTGTGTACGGTTTTAGTTCTGCAGTCAAACCGCTAGGTCCACTAGTTTCTCGAGCCCAAATACGTCATACCAGGTGATCATGCACACACCTTTCTTTTTTCTTTACACCATTTGTTTAACTATGTTATATTAAATTGCATTTCATCAGGTTTAAGATAGTACTAGTAAACCCGTTATCGAGCAATTATCATGTGTGTTGACTGCTAGATAAAAACAATTATGGTACAGTATTCTAGGACCATTTTTTAAATGATATGGTTAAACTTAAAAGCCACTTTCGGTAATACTGAGATTATTTACCAAAGTTCTTTATAAAAAATATTTCTTGTGAATCTCTCAGGAGATTATTTAATTTAGGTTAAATTGTAGATAGTTCAAGTTTATATGGAACATCCTTACTAAAACCACAGAAAATCACCTAGTAAAAAACAAATATATTACTTTAATAGTACAGATTTTTAACATAATCATAACTAACACATCACAGCTGAATAAAATTCAAATAGTTTTATGAACACCTCACAATTTGTGACATTTGAACAATAATATGAACAATAATATACAATAATTGTCAACGATAGCTACAACTCACCAAAGTATGCAACTGTGAGCTCATTCCAGTACGCGATGTAATCATGCTGTGTGGCAAGTCACACTCCCTCTTATTTCAATTTTTACAGTTGAAAGATTTTTCTTGATTTAAATTTGTTTTATGATAACATTAGTATAATGTTCGTTATGTTATAGCCATTGTATTACTAGAAGAAGGGTGCAACGTTGATACAGCGCAGTTGCAATGACGTAATTTCCCGGAGGTCAATCAGAACGCAGGCGCGTCGATCGTACGAGCCTAGTACTTCGTATTCTTCAAATGCGTTTCTTGTAGACAAACTGATTTCACTGCAGTTGTTGTGGCATTTTCTGTTGAAAAACGGTATTCCATTTTTGAACTAGTAACTTAAAGATATCTAACAAATATTTGTAAGAAATTTGAAAACATCCAGTAAAAGTCTTACTTAACGAACATACTTAAACTTACTGCCGGACAACGAATTTTATTTGTATCTGTTAATACATTACGCTCGTTAAATAGTTCGCGCATCAATTACGCCGTAAGACTTTTATTAATACAACTATCTTAAACCTGATAAAATACAATTTATTATATAACATAGTTAAACAATTTAAGTTGAGGGCGATCTATCGCGTTATTCTTGTAGCCGCAGTTATATAAACAATGACAATATTTCAGTAATCCTATTTAGTTCTTCGTCTTATTTCACGCGGCCTAAGCAGATTTTCAGTAAATAACTCTCTTGAAATCAGAGGAAGCTAATAAATACCCCCGTCGCAGCAAACCTGCGTACTCAGCGAATTTCTAAAGAATTAATTTTTATATGGGAGCTTATTTAATTTATGTACAGGAAAATGTTTCAAACATTTTATGTAATTAATGCAAAAAGTAGGCCTATATTACACATCAATCCAAGAGCTTTAGATATAAGGGAAATGATCATGGGAATCACATCGGTATCCATTCCAACAATACTCTTTTTGTTATTCTTATTATTATTAGTCTTATTTTTTTAAGTGTATCCTTGTTATAGTATAAAAATGTAAGCAAACATACAATCAATGATTTAAAATCAGTCAAAATAAAAACAAATAAAATAGTCAAATGAAAAAAATTAAATCCAAACATATGATTTATCTCAAAATTTAAATACACTTGTTAGCAAACTTGCATACTCAGTTAATTTCTAAAGGAGTTATTTAAACTAGTGGATCCGAGCGCACGGAATCGTGCGCTACTCTAGCAGAGCGATAATTCAAATGGCGACAAATTTAAAACACAATCATGCTTACACGATCCGTCTTGAGGGTTATGTTTACACAAATTAAAAAATAACAGCAATTAAATTATCCAGCTGATCAAAATGTAAACAATTATGTTCTTCATAAGGATAACATGGGAACTTTAAAAGCCAATGGGGCAGAAGCTTTGGGCGCTCTTTCCAATGAGCTGTCAATGATCAAAATCGGTTAAGAAATGACGGAGGAGTTCATAAGACGAATTTCGTGTTGGCGTATTAATTATATAGATTTGGGTTTTTCATACCAGAATTTGGACAGTTTATGTCCCTTCAGGGAAAAACAAAAGACAATGTACTGCATTTTGCAGATCCAATATCTCAGTAACCGATTGATGTAGAGCAATAATTCAAAATGCTATATTGTTTAATTTTTTAAGCTGAATTAAATTCTGACCATTAAATTTACATAAAATTAATAGAAATATGTTAATTTTTGATAATAAATTTTATTTAGTCAAAAAATCTGCCTTAGAGTGTACCGATCTTGCTGGTTTTCGAACTTAAAGTCATGAATATCGCTATAAATGTTTGTTCCAAATTTCATCAAGATCGGACTTTTTTACGAGAGTTATCGTGCCTACGGACACACACACACACACACACACACACACACACACACACACACACACACACACACACACACACACACACACACACACACACACACACACACATATATATATATATATATATATATATGTATATATATATATACATATATATATATATATGTGTATATATATATATACATATATATATATATATATATATATGTATATACATATATATGAAAATGAACGAACGGTATTTTTGGGCTCTAGGGACCTCAAAACGAAAAAATAACATGGTCCTGGGCTTAAGTCTCACCATGCCGCCTACGGTAATAGCTACTTCTCTATAGGGGGAAATTCGCTAAAAAGGATGGAATAATACTTTGTGTTGAGGGTTCGTCACGTGTCAGAGTCCGAATTCATAATACGGCGCGATGTTTAGAAAATGGGAAGAAACAAAACCACCGATACACATTAGTGCCAGTAGTAACGTGTGCAAGCGAAAGTTAAGAAAGAGGGTGACAAAAGAATCCGCCGCTCAAGGGAAGGGTTGAAAACCGGCTAATCACTTCTGACCCTCGTTTACCTGAGAGTCGCCGCTCAACCCACCCGCCGCTCAGCCCACCCGCCGCTCACGGGAAGTCACCAAACACAACCATTCAGTAAATAGAGGAATGTTGTATAATATATTGTAGCTATTTCCGACTGGCCAACCAATACCTGTATATCACCAAGTCGGGAGCATATATCGCATGTATCCACCAATCGCATCTAATCTGGTTTATTTATGTGTTCCGTGAATTATAATTGTTTCAGTAATATCATATGTCATTATAATTTTATACCATATACCATATTAAGTTACTTTAGGAATTTTTAAATGGCAAAAATTAAAACAATCTAATTTTATTTGACACAGTTAAATTTAGCTCAAAAAACTAATAATTTATTGCATTCAATCATCACCCTGTGTCCATTGGTGATACTGAGAGTGGTAAACACAGTACGTGCCAATGTGCTAGGAAACCTGAACTCGTAAATCAAGCCACAAACACCAAGTTTCGTTATGATATTATAAGGAATAGCAAACTATTTAATTTTATTTATGTCTCGTAGGGTTAAAATGGAAATAATTATGTCTTTGGATTTGCTGCTACAGAACTATGAAAATGGGTGATCTTAGGCCATAACTAAGTAGATCTCGACTATTTAGGTCACAGACATAGCAATACTTTTTGAGATATTCAGAAATAACTAAGAAATTAAATTTTATTTATTTCCTACTGGATGATGGCCAAAGATATCACATTGATTATATTTTAGTGGCAGCTAATTTGCGTCCTTCTTGCCGTCTCAATGTCAACCTCGTAGGAAATAAATAAAATTATGTACCTCGCTTATTTCTCGGTACATCTTAATAAAACTTTTTACTGTATGTGGCTTCATTTATTTGAGATCTTCTTGTAATAAAGCCTAATATTTGTCAGTTTAATGTTTTTGCGGCAGCAAACCTGCATACTCTCTTCCCTTGTTATTCTCATTGAGAATATTTCTGCATCATCACTTTGGAATTTAAGTTTGATTAGATTTCAGGTTAAATCTAAATTATCTGCATCAGAATTTGAAATTCTCTTAGTATCAGGTCTTCTGCATACGGGGTATTTTCCAATATAAACAAGTAACAATTTTTTCCACAGACTTTTACAAGAAAATGAGGGTAAATTTTGAGAAAATCGGAATGTAATTTTAAAATATTTAATTTTTTAACGATCCTGCAATAGCAATAATTAAAAGATTAAGATGATTTTGTATTTAAAGGATTTTATGTTAGGACTATTCAAAGCTCTCTCTAATGATGGGGTTTGCTTTTACGTTGTAAAATAATATTGTTCAAATAAACGGCTCACATATTTTTTTTAAATTTGACTAGACAGTTGTGTATTCTGACCCGGCGCCCGCGTGTATTATCTTAATGTCGCGTGCTTGAGAGCAACAAGAAGTTTTTGATTGATCGGTTGAAATCGTGACCAATTAATTATTAGGACGAATTTATTAGTAGATATATATTATGTTAGTTGATATGCATATTATGTTAGTTGAATACGCATCTTAAAATCCAGCTATTGCTTAATAATCCTTATAAAAATAAATTTAGTGTATTAGTAAACTACTGACAGTACTGAAATGAATTTGTTAGTGACATTGTAGGATTGGCTTTGTTTGTAAGAACAATAATGTCTAAATAAACTTCCTGAGATACGTGATTTTTTAGTATTTCAAAATATATCTTGAATTTCACAGACGTGCTTACTCCTGTTTCATGTTATTATTTAGTAATATGCACTAGCACATAAGTGTAAATTAATATTTGTGAAAGCTTAAATAATACTCACTTTTAGGATTATGTATAAGAGATTTTCTTCGATAACAGCTCAAACAACAAAAATTACACAAAACAGGTACATTGTGGCTAAAAACCTTCGGTATATAGGAAAAGGATTCCATGAATAAATAAATACAATTGGATGAGACTTTACTTTACAATTTTAAACACGACTATTTGCAAGCGACAACTGACTGGAATTGAAACCCACAGCAACCTGCAGCGACCCGCGGCAACGGCTGCGGACTTCAATATAGATCCGATGTTTATTTTAGCAACAACAATATTCAAAATTGTTTTAATTCTTTCAATTAGTTCCCAAGTAAGATTCATAGTTAATTTATTTAAGAACAAATAATAATATTTATTTGTGTCTAATTTATTGTCACACAATCAAGTATTTAAGCTAATGATGATTCGATTTACGAATAAATTACACATAATTAAAATCCCAAGAGCTTGATACTTTGTTTAACCGTATTATACGCTTGCATTATTTCAGACCAATGGTGGATTGTATTATTTTAGGTATTAGTTCAGGTCAATTGTTTTAATAAAAACGATTGACTAATGAGATATAACAGAGACATTTTTAAGATTGTCAAAAGTATATTCTGTTTTTTAAATAACTGACTTCTTCTTCAAACATTACATTAGATTGCCACAAAAGACGCCAACCACCAAAGTGAGATATTTTAAGGCGGCGAATTTGAACGGAAAGATAATTGAGAATAGGTCATGTTAAAGCTTTGTTAATGGCCGAAACGACTGAGATTTCAAACAGGATCTGGAATTTCAACCAAAGGAAAAACTCAAAACTCAAAGCTCAGCTCCAAAAAATAACTGGGCTGCCAATCAAATGTTTACTCATTCTGTGTACGAGAAAATATAAAATCTATAACTGTTAAGTCGAAGTATTAACAAAAAATGTATTATATTACATAGTCTTTATAGAGAGATAAAAGTTTATATTTATCTTTAGTAGAAGCCTCTGGATAGTTAAATATAGTAAGGTAAGACTAAATGTTATTAACTGTATTTACCGTAAGAGGAAATAGATCTCGGAAGCTCAAACACCATCCCCAGGTTTGGCAGCTCTGGAGGCGATAAAAATTGGAATAAAAAGTAACGGGAGTTGTAAAACTTTATTATTTCCAGTGGAGCGATCCTGAATCTCCGACCGAGCCCTGGATTTCTAAAATCTGTATATGTTAAGTGTAAATAATGCCTGAACGATCTGATCTGATCCTATAATATTTTGTAAGCTTTAAGCAAGGCCTTTTGCCTGTATTAATTTTTGTTTCTAAAACATTTCTGAGTCACAGGGTTAGCCAAAAGTGTGCGTGTACCTCACTCCCCTTAGATATATAATTGGCTATAATAGCGAAACCAAACTAAGCATACCTTTTCAGTATGGAAAAATATAATATGTTTAGGTCATGAGTTTGCCCCCACCTCCTAATTGGAAAATTCTAGGGAGAGCTCAATAAATTTTTATTACAAACCTTTTAAGTTTTATTGTTAATATAAAACAATATTAGTACTTAATGGGATGTTATCTTCTTTTAAAATTTGTACTTATCACATCAGTTTTTTATCATAACGTATTTTTTGCATAAACCACTACGTTTTTCAATTCTTCAAACGTAACCTATGAAAATCTAAGATAAAACCATTGCTACTGCTACCGGTGATGCTAATACACATTTCTATACTCCTTAAAAGTAACCTATGAATATTCATTGAATGTGGTTGCCTTGCAATCAGCTGATTGTTTACCTCCGTTTCCTATGGCAATGCTAGCTCAGAAAATATTGCGGACTAGGCCAGAAAATTTTCCGGCTTTCCTGCCAACAATAAGGAACAGATAACGGATGTTTCTGTGTTAGTATGGTGTGGTGTTTAAACAAAGTATTTTGCATCATGCAAAATACTTTGTTTAAACACCACACCATACTAACACAGAAACATCTATAGCTATAGACAAAACGGAATGACCATTATTTTATAGTTAAAAAACACATCACGGAATTTCTAATTATCAGGGGTAACCGGTGGGGGACGGCGGCGGCGTGCGGCGGCGGGAACGGTCAAGGGTTGTAATTATCCTCACCTGGCGCATCAGCTGATGACCAGCTGGCAGCCGCTCGCGTGCCGAGACACCGCCTCACGTGGGCGTCCGTCACGACCGGCACTCGACACTGGTACCCTACAAGAATTGGTTTGTGGCTTATGGGAATATATTGTTAATCAATTTGTGATTCATGTTCCAATAAAATAAAAACATTAAAAATTTATTTTAACGTTTTCAAGCTTTATACCAAAGAAGTACCTAACTGTACCGTTGTAAAAACAATAAAAATTGATTTGTGTACGGAAGTCTTTTTGACAATTTCTGTAAATTTGTTTTGCTTTGCTATATTTTGATCTATTATAATTTTTATTCAGGTTAACTAAGTAATTAGATAATTAATTAAGTGATTAGTCATTGGGTAATTAATTAAAACGTATTTTTAAGAGATTAATGTTGGTATTGATGCAAGTAAATGTTTTCCTATTTTAATTTAGTTATTAAAGCATAAAGTTTTAATTGACTGATTTGTCTGGCTTAGTGGTGGGAAATCTTATTGATAATGATATAATATCTGGGAACCGAACTTCGCTCGGGGGAAAACAGTAACATTTTCAAATATACATGTTCATATTGCTCCCTACAATTAAAATTAACTTTGTAATTTGATTTACTGAGGTTTAAATTTTGTCCAGTAATTGAATTTATTCGGTCTTTGTTTTTCGGTTTTTCGGTCTTGTTATTTCGGTTTTTGTTTTTTGATGCTCTCATTGCTCGTTTCAGTGGCCAAGTGCTGTGACGCACGTTGTTTTATATCTCAACGGTGCGGTGTCCATTGCTTGACACTGTTAACTGATTCCAATATCACAGAAATTTCAAATTATACTATCTCACTTCACGAATAATAATGATAATGAATTTTCTAAGCATCTAAATGTTGTAGTACAAACTGAAGTTTGAGGTGGATTGAGTTAAACAATATCACGTTTTTTTCTTGGCGACGAAATCCACTGATTTAAATTTAGTAGAACTAAAGCATCAAAAACCTTTATGTAAACAAATACATGTTGTTTTCATATTGTTTATTTCTAATCAACCCAAAACACAGCTGTTTGCCTGTTTGGGATTTTTAGGTGGTGATAGTCCTCCATGAGTAATCTGTACTCAATTGTATTATTTTTGTTCTATTCCACTCTACTGGCTTGGTTAAGTGGCTTGGTTATGAACAGCTGGATGATTCTTTTGTTAAATTTTTCGTTGTTATTCTGTAACCATCAAGGCAACCCATATGAACCCCATCTTAAAGTTTTAAACTTCAAATTTCATTTTTCTAAAAAATTTGCGTTTCTACAGCAAATTCAACCACGTCGGTGAACTTAAAAATAAAAACTACACCTAAGTGCAAAATTTTATTTAATCGTTAGAACCGTTTTCGAGATATGACTTACGAGAATCGCTCATTTAAAGTAATAGGATAATATTTTTTTATTTTCTTATTTTTTATAATTAAAAATGGTACATCGGATATACTAACATCGACGTAAACCGGAGTCACGCTTTTTTACAGCAAGTGCTTAACTCCTGAGGTGGACACATGATGAAATTAGCAACAATTATATCAAGTGCCCGATGAGCGTCGGTCACTTCATGAAGTGTCCAGTCTTAAGGTTACATACTGTAATTTTTAATTACACCGTTCAATTACACTATGAGTCCGGGCGATCTGAGCACTTCATGAAGTTACCGGGTAGCGCTGGACACTTCATCCAGCCCAAGTGCCCAATCACACCATTTGACTACGACATATACAATTCAACACTTAAGATTACATTGACACTTACAGACTTTTACCAGACACTTTAGTAGAACTGCTTTTTAAAAATCCATGATATTTTGTCATGGCAACGTACTGCCTATAAGCATAATTATTGGAAAAACGTCTTCTAAGACTTTTAATACAACAAAGTTTTTAACTTAAAATTATATAACTGGGATTGCTGGCTTGATCTTAATGCGCGTAACGCAATTATCATTACCGGCTTAGTTTTTGGGAGTAAAGTATAAATTTCTCCGGGTGATGTGTGTTTCAATGCTGCTAAAAAATAATGAAGAAAACGAAGGCCGTAACAAGCTCCAAAGAACATCTTGTTTGTGACAGAGATGATCTAAGAGATCGAAATCCCCATAGGGCAGAACTGCAATAAAATTAGCAAAGATGAAAATCCAGAAAAATTTACAATTTTTCTTCATTTCCGTTTGAAAACATGTTTAATATTTGTAGTAGTCAATCGCCATCGTACTAGAAATTGCATTTAACAATGATTTTCCATGTGAAACATAGAGAAGAAAACAACGTTCAAAATCGCAAATAAAAAACATGATTAATATTCCGCTTATTACAAAAATTTGGTTTACAAAATAAACAATGTGTTACTTCAATGAATCTTTTTTCTGAATTAAATAATAAGCTCTTCTCTTGTAAAATAAAAAATATGATTCCTTTTAGTTTTGGAAAATTTATTCTTTTATACGTTTCAAAGGCTTTATCATATCTAGTTTATTTTTGGCCTAAACGAAAATTTTATGTTTCAGACAAACATAGTTTACATATACAAACTATACAGCCCGTTACGTCAGTGGTACAATTTGTGAGCTACGTAAATACGTAGAGCTCTAACAAGGTTTAAGTGCACAGTAGAGTTTGATTCAACTAAGATTAATCATACCCTGCGTTAGTTTACTGCATTTTTTCTAGGTCCTAATTAGTCTATTTGTGCTTATAACCGCATGGTTGTTAAAAATTATAAAATATCAATTTTTAAAGAAAATTAAATACAGATTTGACTTAAAAATCTGTTTATTTAGGTATATCTCAAACTACGATGAATTGTTAAGATTCAGTTTAGTCTCGTAATATACACAACATTTTCTCCTATCTGTATGAACGAATAAATACATAGTATATAGATAATGATCGTGACGATAAACACAATTGTTATCGTAACATTATCGTTTCATTGTTCTAAGTTATTTGTCTATTATTTGCATTTTAGAATCGGGACAAATGTTTGTGAAAATGAGCCTCGTTAAATCAAGCCCAATAAAAAAGACATGCTCAATCATCAAGGACAACATATGTTGTATCGACGTGTAAAAAACAGCCCCAGGTTCTCCATCTGTCAAGATCATCTGTTGATTGTTGAACAGGTGACGTTCTGGAACAGCTGATTATACCCCCTCCCCCTCCAACTCCACTCTTTCATTATCCCCTTCCTCATTACCCCAGACCACCATCAGTGATAGCTAGGATTAGAAGAAACCTTAGAAGATACTCATAGTTTAAAGTTTAAAATGAAACAGTGAACCTTGACGACCTTCAATCTTTCCGACCATTTTATGATATAACCCTAGTTTAATTTGTCTTCAAAGAGTTTTGATTATTTTTTCAAACTCAAGGTTTATAAGAGGTCTAATCAAGGGATAAAGACAAGTATACTAAATGTTTATATGAAGGCTTAATTAAGTATATTGATTTTTCCTTGAAATAATATGCATTAAACCTATAATATTCATCGATGGTTTTTTATTTCCAGCAGTCGTAATTAAACTCTGCAGAAATACATCTTGTTAAACGAATCAAGAGAACAGTATCATTAAGGTGACCAGACGTCCCGTTTTGACGGGATCGTCCCGTTTTTTAGTGACGTGTCCCGTTGTCCCGATGGACTCTCTCGGAACGCCCATTTGTCCCGTTTTGACGTTGTTGGTAAGAAAAATACTTGAAAATACCGTTTTCATGTAAAAAAACTCTTAAATAAATTTTTTTGGTTCTTTTGTAGTTTCCTAGGAACTTAAAATCAATTGTAAAGATGGTCTACAGAACTGTAAATATTTTAAAACTTAAAGTGTCTAAAACACCACAAAAATGCTCCTAATTTTTCAAAACTTTCCGAGGGAGGACCTCCGAACCCTCCTCTATTTGTGGGGGGCATGGAAATAAGTTTTGATGTAAAAAAAAACTCTTAAATAAATTTTTTCGGTTTTTTTTGTAGTTTTCTTGTAACAAAATTAATGGTAAAGATGAACTAGAGTCTAGTACATATTTTCGATCTGAAAGAGTCTAAATCGCACCCAAATTCTCCTAATTTTTCCAAATTTTCCGGGGGGACTCCCGTACCCCCCTTTATTGTGGTGGGTATTCCACACCCCCCGGAAGTCGGCGTCCCGTTTTGGCTGTTCCAAAATCTGGTCACCTTAAGTATCATATTCACCAATTTTTTTTAGATTTCACCTAATCAAACTTCTATTTCTTGTGCAAAATGTAAGATCGAATTTTCATTTTAAAATTAGGTAAAAACCTAATTTGAAGTATTTTAAAATAATAAATGTTTTTATAAAATATTTTCCGTGAATGAAATTCAATAGTTGTTACTTATTGCATGAAATAAAAACAACCTAAGTTTCTGAGCGTACCCCCAAAACTAACTAACTATAAAGAAAACAGGCCTACAAAAACATATATATTTTTTATTCACTTGACAAATATTCATCGCCCCCATTCAAGTTCTGAAGACGTCTACAATAGATAGGCCTTTGTTGCGAATTTCTAGATGCCAGTGAACGAGTCGTAATTGCCCATCTGGTAGGTAGAAATTCACAAGTTTTTTGTAGCCCTCCTTTCAATAGAAGCGCCGCGCCTGGTCTTGCAAAATGTCGCCCCCCCCCCCCCCCCCCCGCCTATTGAGCCTGGGAAGTGGGGCGAAACAGGCTCAAGGACATCAGCTGGGCTGGCGAAAAATATATTGTGATTTCGATATTTGTCTCTTTGCCTGATTTAATTGACGTTAGAGTCCATGAAGTCGTTAATTAATTTAATGAATCTTTTTTCTGAATTAAATAATAAGCTATTCTCTTGTAAAAATTAGAAAAACCCCCAGACAATAATAGTGGTTGGAACAAAATGTTTTTGCTGATTGTTGTCATTTGGAGCGAGATAGCTGATGTACATGTCGTCACTTCCCTAAATGGTCGATAACATGCGTGCAGGGCTGGTGTGGTGGTAAATATGGAGGAAACGCAAAGTGCGGAAAGGGGTGATATTACGCAACTTTCATGTCTCTTGGTATTTGCATTTCTTCTTACTCTATTTTTTTAGTTATATTGCTGGTGTGGTGGTAAATATAGAGGCAGCGCAAAGTGCGGAAAGGGGTGATATTACGCATCTCTCATAAATTTTGGTATTAGAATTTTTCTCACTCTACTTTTTTAGTTATATTGCTTTGAAAAATAAAAATGGCCACCATTTTGATTAGGTATGAAATAAAAACTTGATACCCCGTGTAAAAATTGGTCTTATTGACACTATTTATGTATAAGGTTCGAATTTGATTCTTCAGTTAGTTAGAGATTTATGTCAAATTATGTGGAAAATAGATACAGACACATTGTGAAATTACTAAGTGAAATTTCCAAAAATTCTATTTTACGTTTCCTACTTATTTTTGGATGTAGAATGCGACTCTACAAAGCGTACCACGAATGTTTGAAACACCCTGTATGAGATATGACTTTTTGACGTTATTGCCATCATGGAATCATGAACAAATCTATCAGAAATTAAATATGTTATTAGTGCCAAAATTATGGCTGTGTATTGAAAAGGCTACATACTCCTTTAAAAAATGTGTAAAATTCGCATTCGACAAACAATAAAATTGACATGCACCTACTATAAACCGCATTGGTAATGTGTCTTTTATAACAGGTGATGTTTAACCTTGATATTTTAGGGTTATTTTCATTCTGACTTACCAACTCCAGCTACTACAAAAATCTGTATAAAATAGTTTGTTTAAAGTAGATAATTTATGGCAATATGATGAGTATATGGATTAAATTGTACTAATAAGTTTGTTTGGATTACCTGTAGGACAGAACTGTTTAAAGATATCCTTTAATTAAACAATGAGTTAAGCTTTTCGCTGAGCTCCTCTTAAGTTGTTATTTTGATCACAGGTTTAGAACAAATTGGTAGAAAAAATACGAAGTAAGATAAACAATTTATTGCTGCATTTACTAAGAGATTAACGGTGTGTCTTAGATATATTTTGTAAGCTACTGTATTAATAAAAACTAGTAAACCCGTTGCTCGAAATCGAGCAAATGAATTTTGTTAATTAATAACAAAAATAAATTAAACTTTGTTTTTTCAAATTTTTTTATTTGTAAATTTGAACAATAGTCTGGATCATAGTAAATCTCTGTATACTATATTTTTCGGGAATACCCTGTCATCATTTAACAGTTTCCCTTGATCTTTCGTCTTTTCTATGAACATACGAAGCCCATCAAATGATCTTGCACGGCTCGCTGTAACGTATAGCTGTCCATGGGAGAACACAGGCCGCGGGAGGTAGATTCCAACAGTTCCAATAGATTGTCCCTGAGCTTTGTTTATCGTCATTGCAAAAGCTGGAATAACAGGGAACTGCGTACGTTGCACTTTGAATGGGAGGACATTGTCCGATGGCTGCAGGTGTACTTTAGGAATTAGAATTCTTTCTTTTGCGGATGCACCAGTAAGTACTTCGCAATCTAAACTGTTATTACGCAAACGTTTTACTCTTA
Source organism: Flexamia atlantica (assembly GCA_035578135.1). NCBI lineage: Eukaryota > Metazoa > Arthropoda > Insecta > Hemiptera > Cicadellidae > Flexamia > Flexamia atlantica. Next base: position 41,782,394 of record JAQJVK010000005.1, on the reverse strand, counting down.
AACGGGTTCCATTGATTAACCCCTTAGAAATATTTAGATTTCTAATTAGCATTATAATCGAATCCTCCTTTAATAATAGACGATGAGGCGGTAGTCCACTTATGCATAAACCATTTAGGAATTCTGTAGGATATCTGTTCTGTTCTTCTTCATCATCTGCTACTATGCTGTCGCAACTCAAGTACACTTTCTCTTGCCCTGGCATTAGAGATGTTATTAAATTGTTCAACTTTATACAGTCTTCATTTTTTGGTGCCAAAATTGCTCTGTCTGTTATATCTTCTCTTTGAATGATATCATTTATATTCCCATAGACAAATTCCACTACTGATCCTATTCCAACTATTTCATTCGGAATTTCAATAACATCGGATCCTATCTCTCTATGTGTTGGGATTTTCCCATCTCCGAGTAATTTGAGGAAGTTGGCAAAATCTGATTCTGGGTTGTTAGCTCTCATATTTCTACTTAATGACAACTTCTTCACTAAGTGCCAAGAGTGATAGTTTTTGACACAATTTTCAATCATAATGGTGCGGCCCGAATGTGGAACAACAGGTAGAGTTTGTCGAAAATCACCACACATCAATACACAAATACCACCAAACATTGAGTTTTTAAACTCTAGAGGTCTTAAATCTCGAAGAAGTCTGTCAATAGTGTTCAGAACATTTACGGGGCACATAGATATCTCATCAATTATAATTAAAGCACAATTTTTGATTCGGTTTGCTTCTTCGCTGTTTTGAACAATGCCGGATACTGACGATTCATTGATTGGAATAGGTAATTTAAACATGTTATGCAATGTACGACCACCATCTAGAAGACTTGCAGCAATGCCACTGTAAGCACATACAATGCAGTCCAAGTTCAGTGACCTAAGTTTGTGCATAATTGCCTTTTGTACAAAGGTTTTTCCACACCCTCCCAAGGCTGTCAGACAAAATACTTTTTCTCTAGCGTACTGTGACGTAGCGGCATAAATAACCTGATCAATAACTGATCGCTGTTCTTCATTCGCTAACTGATACATCTCATTGTACTTGTTCAGCTCTTCGACAACATCATAGCTCTCTTCATTCTGTAAATTTCTTGTTGGTGGTGGTAAACCTATATGTAAGCAAGACGTATTATGAGTGAGTAAGATATCTTCAATATCTAAGAGCCCTCGATTAAATGCAATATTTTCTTCAAATCTTTGAAGGTAATCTTCACAAAGATATTGTTTAAATTCTTCCCATAGTTGGATTGCATTCGTTGGAATGTTCAGAGCACATATCACAGCAAAGATTTGCCGTAATTGATTAGGAGAGTTAAATGTGGCAGCCTCTGCTAGAGTATCACGCCACTCGTTATTGTTTGTCGCGATTCCACGGGCACGTGCTGCTTCTTCAAATGTGTCATATAATATTCCACCATAAGTTTTCAAATCATCAAATTTTTTCACACCTCGAACATGCAATAAAAGTAGCCTCAGGTGGAACAATTCTTTGTTTTTAGGACTCACTGTGTAGATTCGGCTAATTACTTTGTCACCTCCACGTTGCCTCTTACTCCATTTCTTTTCATTGTTATTCCAAATATAGTGCTGTGGTATTTCGTTATAGAGGAGGCAATTCGCTGCCGGATCTGTTTGGTTGAGTTCAAAAAAAGCTTGCAATTTTGTTTGCCTGGGATTTGCAACGACCTGTTCCTCCGCACCCTCTCTGAAATATACTGTTTGCTGGTTAGGTAAATGCAGATCTAGGCGCTCAACGTGATGACTTTGGTAGTGCATTTCGTATTCAAAGATACGCCATACAGCCTCAACGGAACCAACATAGCGGCAATTCAAATATCTGTCTATTTCGTCATTGATAATTTCATTGTCATTTGATTTTGCAAATCTTAAAGTTGCGCAATCGTATCCTTTATAAATATACTTGTAAATATATTTTATACTTTTTACGGTACTACATACCACAACATTAATGTGGCAGTCGAATTTTGCCAACAAATAGGGATTATATGGCACCACAAAACGATTGTCCACAGTGCTTCCTCGAACATCTACAGTGTTTCCGTCGTCAGGTCTCTTATATACCGCATATCCATTAACATTATCTCTTGTGGCTTCAATAAAGTCTTTTGGAAATTTTTTGCTACATGCACCATCTTTCATACACGGTGATTGAGGATTCAAAGCGCCACATGGCCCATGAATCATGTGATTCTTAACTTTTTCAAAAAGCATTGGGTAACTGTCTTTATCGGGAAGATAAGCATGTACAACTTGATCAATTATGTCTGAATCATGAATTCTATCTTCCTCGTCTAACGTCAATAACATATGTGCGTGTGGCAGTCCCCGTTTTTGGAATTCGATCGTGTATATCAAAGATATAGGTTTTCCAAATATGTGGGATTTCATTATGCCAGATACTAACTCCTTAAGTTTAGTGTGAAAAACTCTTACTATTAGCTCAGGTCTAAAGTGCGCTGATTCTCCAGGTTCCAAGTTTTGTACTATTTCAGACCATTTCGGATTACACGTCATTGTAATAAATAATGACGGTTTACCAAACTTTTGGACAATAGCCATCGCGTCAAGGTAGTTTTGGTTCATGTTGCGAGGCGAGCCTATAAATGAAGATGGTAAAATGACTTGTCTCCCAAGACGATGATTCTGATTTTCTACTCGATCATGTAAATAGTCACAGACGTTCAGATATAAATCAGCTCGGATTTGGCTTTGATGGTTTCGAATGAAATCTAACCTTGTTCCCTCGATCCTTACGTACATGTCCACCAGCCATTGTAAAAAAAGTTTAGTATACTTTAGTAGTATAGTTTAGTGTACTTTAGTATACTGTGCAGTATACTAAAGTTATCTCTTATAGCAAGTCTGTATGACGTATACTGCAACATGGTCAATCGGTTACGGTGTCTTGACGTTCCAGGAGCATGCAACATTCCAGGATGCCATCCACTGTCACCCCCTGGAAACAAAAGTGGATATGCCATTGGGTCCAAAGATGGCTCAAGAACTGAAACTCGGCGTATTCCATGAGATTTAGAGTAAACTACTAAATTTCGTTCGCCGGGAGGTTCCCCATCCCTTGCCCGAAATATAGCCGCTACGTCAGTGGTAATAGCATCGTTATATCGTCTTGGATCTAAATCTTTGTCAGTTACAATGTACATTGTAACGTCATTGTCACCAGACTGATGACAAATTTCGGCCATGGTTCTAAAAGAGCGGACATATGGGTTGACATCATTTAAATAAAAGGTAATTTCCTCCATTAAAGCTCTATCGCAGTTTTGGTTTGCTTGATTTCTCATCCTTTGATTTGTGGCCGTATTTACATCATACAAATACATTTGCGCATATTTAGGATGGCAATCCTGGGCTGGCAATAATGTCCCTATCCGGTGATAAAAATTATGGTGAATTCGGAAGTTATAAATTCCGCCTAATATCGATTCATCTAGATGTGATTCTGAACTCACCATGGCAAAAGCTGAGTTGAATGATCTGATGTTTGCCATGTAGTTTTGACTTTTTTGTTTTGTTTCTCGGTTTGGTGAGTTAACTCCTTCAATTAGGGTCTTGATGAAGTTTGCTTGGGTGTAGTTTGGTAACACGACCTTTCCTTTGTGGCAACACAATTTGAATTGTCTGTCGTTCCTGCCAGTTTCCTCGCCCTTAAAATGGCGAGCCCCACATGACATGCACTGGACATTCATCGGACCAATTGTAAATGGGAGTTCCTCTGCGGGCATCCTTAAACATCTTTTATAAGAATCCATATTATTTTCATGGTTAGCCCGCACCCTTCGCATGAGGTCGCGGTATTTTTCCCGTGCCCTGCGTAAATTTCTCCTTCTAATAGGTGGCATGTTCAAAATAAACACTGTTATAGAAATTATTAAAGTAAAAACACAAAAAATTACATGATTAAAGGTTATATAAAGTAAAAACACAAAAAATTACATGATTAAAGGTTAGATGGGTTACAGTAACTACATTTATAAACATAGACATTAAAATATTTTTGAAAAAATAAGAGTGAACCAAGACGCACAATTGAGGAAAATGACATTGGTAAATTGTTCAAAACTTACAATTATACATCCTCCGATTTGTGTTACTTCTTAAACAACAATAATATTTATCTAAAAATCCACTTCAATTTGTTTTTCGTTGGTTTCCAAAAATGACAGGTGGTTTTAAACCAAATGTTATATATGGAATTTTGAATGTTTCTTTAACTAAGCATCAGCAGTCCCACATGGTCATATTATAAACAAAGCAGAAAACAGACGTGTTTCATTTCAGCTAGTTTATTTAAAATTTCTCTACCAATGTTAAATCTTATGGACAAATTCAAAACTTTAAAGGGCTCCAGGGCCTCACTCAAAAATTATTATGTTATAAAAAAGGTTGCCTGCAAAACTTTACATTACGCTCTTTCCAATACTCATTCATACTTAAGGAGATGTCCATGTTTCTTTAGCGTTTTCTACGAATATTATGAGCCCCTCAAAGGGGTTGGCTTGACCTGCCGCCACATACACAGTAGTCCATAATGGACAGACCCTGAGCTGTACCTAGTCATATAGAGTGCTGGAATTTGACTGCAAGTTTGTTTAGACAACACTAATATTTTTAAATGGGTTGTTAGAATTAAACCTGATGGGTAAAGAAGAATCAAATCATGTTTAGTAAAAAAATAAAGTTAGGCTAATTGGTTTCGTGGGCTTTACGTTATTTTTGTAAAACTTTCTGAAATTCAGTATACATGACTAAGAGCTGCTTTCCCCAAATCTAGTTTTATTTGAACTTCAGAAACTTAATTTTAGTAAAATTTGTATTTTCCTGATCATGTGGTATATAATTTAAAAATTAGAATATTCATAATATGGTTTTAATTAAATTCGCGTTTACTTTAAACCTTAATTGGGGAAAGCGGCCCTAAGTAGCGTACGACCCGTCTTAATCTTAAACCGAATTAAAGTGGTTCAATACATTTAGTCATAATGAATGTAAAGTCTGCTTCTTTTCCTTTTATTTCTATTTACATTCATTTATAACATTTATACCTAAGAATTTATTTTTTTTCTTTTAGTATTTTTTTTTTAATATAAACATATGTAAATATTAAGATCTTCACACATGTGATTCAAAATAAATGTTTTTAAAACTGAATTTTGACCTTAAGTATGTATTAGGATAATAGTTTATTTATTTACATCTTCCATCAACTGAAATGCCTCCAACTCTACATGCAATGGGTTCAATTCCATTAACAACATATGGCTTTGCTGAAAAACTTTGTTTGCTCCAATCAGCTGCCTTATTTGAAATTTCTACTCCCATGTTAAATCTTATGGGATAATATGAAACTTTAAGGGCGTCTAGGGCTCTTCCCTTTAGTCAAACCTTTTTAAATTTTATTTCCTGCAAAACTTCACGTCAAGCTCTTTCCAATGACACCAAAAACATGAAAATCGGTTCAGTAGTTTAGGAGGAGTCTTTGTAACAAAAAAACTGCTCGCGTATTAAATAAGTAAATAGATAAAAAAATGCTGCTACGTACATACGTAGCATGCATCAAGCCATTCGTGTCCTGAGAAGTTCTTATTTATTTATTCATCATCGCCAACATATTTCAAATTGGTTCAACTCCACCGAGATATGTCGTTCTTGTAGTGCACATTTCAAGTATATTCAAAATGGTGTATTATATTTAATATATTATGTTAAATATGTTTTACTTTTGAAGCTGCAGCCTTATACCAATAATTAACCTGATAAAAACAAAAAAAATAAACACGGACGGTTTGAAATTTAGTTTAGACACAGTATTGTTTGAAGTAGAATGACATGATTAATGTTATTGTAATTGCACTTAACAGCAATATTGTCCATTACAATATCGCAATTATATATTTTGAATTGAAATGTTGCTTTGATATCACAAAATGCTGATTACCTCAGTGCTCTACAATCAAGGGGCAATTAATGTCGGCGAGCTGTGAATTGACAAATTACTATTACATTTTACAATTTGTAGTCATTATCGCTCATTATTGTATACACTCTTCCACCAAACCCAATTATTTAAAATAAAGAATTTAAAATAAATAAATGTCCCTTCAGCTAATTTAGATAAATAATGAATGAAGAAGTAACGTTAAAAATTCATTATATTTTATATGAGGACATTTTTATGGTTGTTTAACGTAAGTGGTTTTGATCGAATTAACTTCATTTCAAGTAATTTCTAAGACTAGCACAGTATTCTAAAGACCCCTGCAGTTTTAACGCAAAGAAAATCTTAGGCGCAATTTTTTTGGAACGTTTCATGTTATGAAGATAATACTCCATTGTAGTAATTGTATGTGTGTTTAATCTTTATCCTATTTATCCTATTGAACAACACTTTGGCTTCAGCTGAGATTAAGCTATTGTGCTGGTTTAACATTGAAACTAATATCACCTGAAATTAAGGTATTTAACCAATTCGTAAAGAATATATGAGAGGTTCAGTGCAGAGCAACATTAAGCTGATGAAAAATAATGGAAATTGGATTTATAGTTAATCCAAAACCCTAGCTCGTTTAGTAGTTAGCTGTTTAGTTTAGTTAGTAGTTAGTGCTTGTCCCATTTTACCTGTTTATAGAGAAGTAGTTAGTTGTCTGTCCCATCAACATTGTTACAGGCTACTATTAGTAGTTTAACTGCCAAAAAAGTCATAAATTCGCTTGTAAAAATGTAACTTAGCATAACAAAAGAAGGGGACCCTCCCCACCGACTATTGCGCAGGTCACAGAGCATTGCGCATCGGTCAGGGTCGTGCCTCAAGCTGTGCGATGTTGCGTCGTGTTAGTTTTATGTAACGATGAGTTAGGCCTGAGAAGCAAGAGGAGGGCGAATTAATAATAGCCTTTTGAAGAACTGGCTTAAGTAAGCCTAAATGTGTGTGTTCGGTTTAAGCATTGGTCTTGGCCTTTCTTCATTCTCTCCAATTCATTCTAGCAATTGATGGAGGAATAATAATAAAATATAATAAAGATGTATAAAAACATAAGGAAACTATTTTTCATCATACTGTCCCGAAAACAGCCGTTTTTAGTTCTCTAAATCGTACGCAAAATGATCGTTTTTGGATTACTTCGAATAGGAGTACTGGAAAAACATATGGTAAATTTTGCCGTACTCTAATGTCAAAATTTGTTTATGTTACGTTTGAAAGGTTGAACAATTTCTTATCTTGTGTTTGTAAACAACTAACAGATGTGTAAATGACTATGACTATTTTGGATAACCTCAAAATTATGTAGTCTAATTTTTTAACGATTAAATGATTATTTATACATAATGATGAAAATAGTTGTTCATCACACGGAGCAAAAGTGTCTCCTTGGTACTCGATCGCATTTCCAAGCTCGGCTGCGCCTCGCCTGTAAATTACGATCTCGTACCAAAAAGAGCCACTTTCGCTCCTAGTAATGAAAACTACTATATTTATAACTTTCTTTAATGTGATGTTTTGCAATGAGTAAGGAACTTATATAATTAAGTATTGTTTTGAATCTTGTATTTGTTGTCATTACTAATGTTAATTAGGTGATTTTAGTTACTATTCCAGTACTGCGTATTTTTATTTAATAACACAACTATTTACATATTTTTACTTTACTTGATAGCTTAATAATTTTATTTTTCATCCGTTATAAAAATAGCCGTACAAACAATCCTCAACGATTATTTATTCGTTGTATTTAATTCAAAATAATACACATTCAAAACCTTTTGTTTAATTTTGCTCAATTTCCTCAGTAATATCAACCACACTGTTCGATTCCATCCAGTGATTCCTGTGGCACTGAAGAGAATGAAAATCATCCAATTCTTTTGTTAGTGTAATTATATTTTAGAAAAAATGTTGGCATTGAGAAATGAAAATATGTGAATTGATATTTATCTGGTGGTATTACTATACTTTTATCTGATGAAAGACTATTCGTAGTAGACCAGTATATTCGAAGAATTAGTGGCCTATACTTTTACTTTGAATGGACACCGCAGTTAATTTATGATTTATTTTGTTCAATATTAAATAATTATGTTTGAAAATGTAAATAGTAGACAGATAGTAAATTTTATTCAAGAACCTATATAGTGATGTTTCCACAGCCAAGGGTGATTACGAACACAGTAGGGGGGCGTGCGGGTGGGGTGAAGGGGTTCCTTGCGGTGGTATGCAAAAATATCGAAAAAGCTGTATCACGTACGCGAGCACCAAAATATTGGGAGCAATTGAATGTACATCAATGAAGGCTGATTGTAATTTTGACAGCTTAATTATGGAACTCATCCCAAAACTCAAATGCGTATATTCCCACGATATATTTCGTTATCCTACGATATATTTCCTTATATCAATAAAAACCCTATAAATTTATTACATTAATTTTTTATTCTAATTGAAACACAGTTGAAGATTTGTGTACTTGTGCATCAGACACCTTGTATATATGACTTTAAAAAGTTTAAATGTCTTATTTATCCGGTGTAAAGAGAGTTCTCGGCAAAATTGTACTCTTCAGGGTTTAGAACTTAACAACTAAAACCAAAGCTCAAATTTTCTAATCTCAACAAACAAATCTTTTAATCTGCAAGACTAATTTGCTTGATTTAATCTCGGCTACACTATATTTGATTGTGATATTTGTGATTTTTACGGTAGTTTCATTTTAAAAAATCTGCTTAGACTTGGTCTAACTTGGTCAACTTGGTCAGGTGTTATTAAAGCATCGGTTCATAACACTTTAATGTGGTACACGACAAATAGCTCCAGTTCAAAAGAAAGACGTTTATAATGGCATAGCTGTATCTTTCTGGCTATATTCAACTAATGAAACTAACACCATTTTACCAAGGATAATATAACAATATAGTATTGACTTAGTTTTGTTTGATGTGTTGCTGGCTAAATATGTCACCACGTGCATAAGTTAAGCCACGTGTTCCGCTGATCGCTTTAAACTTGATATCTATAACATTATTGTCGAAACTTCAGAATGTACTCAATGCCAACACGTTTCGACAAACAGTAATTATCGGACCAATTGGATTGGAGTTTGCGTCTTATAAAATTTCATCTCAAATATTAAAATAACTCACAAAACTCAAAATTAATAATAATCCGTTTTAACAATTACATGCTCTTTTTTAAAAGATTATTAATCAGTTCTTAAAAACAATACTTTAGGTTCAAACTAAGGTACTTTTTGTCAAATGAATATTTCTGGGGGTTTTTCAACAATTCCATGTAATACAAATTAAATTATGATTCATAAAATATGCAGTATTTAACTGTTCATCAATAACAATTATAACTTTAAAATTAAAATAAATTTTGTTCTCATTAACTACAAAAAATAATAAACATTTTCTATTGTTTGTGGAAGCACTTATTTGATAATTAATTAGTAAGCGGTATTTAATGTAACTAGGGGTGTAATCACGGGGTGTAATTATGTTACGAGTGAAAAGGCAATCAAGTAATTTGTTATGATTGTATCACGAGTCCGCATCTCATTTTACTTTAACTGACGACGGACCCAGTGATAACCGAATTGTTGACATTTTGCCTCTATGGGTCGTAATTGATCACATCAGGCACACGTGTGAAGAGCATCGTTTAAGCTAATTGTTGCTATTAATTTAATAAACCCGCTGTTAAGGGAAATGTCATCCTAAAACTGTGAATTATTACAGTACCAGACCATCTGTGTTAAAACTATACTTTAAATAATATAGACTTTAAGGCGAAGGACTTTTTTATTTATAACGATTTCAATTAACAACGAATTTATTTATTTTTCAATTAATAACAAATATGGGCACTTGAAATCCTTTGATCTGTTTCCAAAACCTAATTACAAAACCATTCAAATAATCTTTCTAACTTGAATTCTTAGTTTTTTTTCACAAAACTATTCAAATAGTCGACTAGTTTTCCTACCTTAAATAAATGTTAAGCTTTTTTTACATTAAAAGGTGATTAAAATTGTACAAAAAATACAGTTGATTTCCCTAAAACAATTTTACATAATAGGATGACTTTACGCAAAATAACTTCAACTTCAAAGCTCACAATCCGAGTATCCGTCACGTAATCCTCTTCCTTCGAAGGATTCTCCATCCGGAGCAAGAGACTCGAGTCGTTTGCTACAGAACAACACAAGTAACTAGTTTTATTATTCATGTGCCCTCCACTTACATAATACATTACTGTCCGCTCACATGTTCAATACGGAGTTGATACAACTTCAGACTCAATCAAATTAAAATATTTGTAGGTCTATGAACCCAATACGTAAACAATTAATTTAAGATTTTTTTTAACAAGGTAGATTCTAGAGATAGTAATTGCATTGATTTTAAACGACCTAGAAAAGTACATGGCATAGTTCGGATTTTAATCGTAATAGAGGGAGAATTTCAATATATTTGTTGGATTTTACAAAGTTAGTAATCTTTATGGCCGAAAGGTACGAGTTCAAGTTTTTCCGGATACGAAAGGCACACTAGTGATTAACTATATTTTCCGATATATCTCTCAATATATTAAGCTAAGTACTTCACGAAACAAAGATTATAACATGTCTACATTTAATAACGTATATTCATTTCGTTCTTGATATTTAACTGTAGTGATGTTGGTTAGTGCATGTAATACAAACTGATGTTATTTAGGATTTTTGACGAAAAAGGTTTTTATATCTCCAAAAAATATGAAATGTGTATTGAACAGAATTTTATAATTTGTAGGCAATTTTTGATGAAAGAGTGTTAATAGAGAGATAAACCAATGATGCCTCTAATCCTAATTCAATCTAATTAGCACAACGTTAAGGTTTTTGCTTCAGTTTCCCTGATTTTGAGGAAGGTGACAATAAAATGAAATAAGCGAACGAAAATGTTTAAAAACCATTACTGTTTTTTTTTAAGGAAAAGTTGTGCAAAACCTGCACATTTATTTCATACTAAATTTTTTCATTTTTTCAATAAGTAAGGTGACGCTTTTTAAACCTCCATATTTCCTGCACCTTCCATCTCCATTTTTTTACCGCCTTTGTCCCTTTATTTCCGAAATTCCTCGCCTTTGTCATCTAAGACCCCGGTTTCTTCGTTTACCCCAGTTCCCCGCACAATGTAGACCCAGGTGAGCCGCTGCATTGTGCTGCGTCTTGCGTCTCCGCTGCGCCTGCGTCTTCCTGCCTATTGTTACGTCACTTTTGTGCGCCTCCAGCTGTCTTCAACAGCTGCTTCGACCTTTATGTCAGATCCTTATTTAATTTGGTCCGCGGACCCGAGCTCGCGCTACTCAAGCATGAGTTACAGCCGTCTTCGGCGCGTGCGCTTTCTTTTCTGGCTCAGAATCCTAAGATTGATGAAGATCCGGATCCCCTTGTCTACTTTAAGGCAGATGCCCGTTTTCTTATTAGCTTGGGTCTTTGAGTCTTTTTTGTTAAAGGGATTTGCGAGATAAAAGCGACTTATTTTTTCATCGAGAGATAATGCGAAAGGGTTTTTGTTGTAGGGTTACCGGTTGGGCTTCAGGGATGTGACTGATTAGGCACGTGCTTCCCATTTGTAGAATTCCAAAAATGTAAAAAAATGTAATGCGAAAAAATAATTTCTACATTCATAATTCTATTTTAAAATTTATGACTCATATATCTTTGAACCTGATGAGTAAGGAGTATAATTAGTGCCTAAAGGTTTATTTACTAGCAATTGATGGTTTTCTCCTTAAGAATCACTTGTTGGATGAATTTGGAGGTTTCCTGCTGCAGATGCATGAATGTGGCAATTGGGCGTTGTTTAAAAACATTCAGTACTACTCAACTAGAAGAAGCTATTTACGAAATATATTAGTCAAGAAGACATCGAATTTTATTTATTTCCGAAAAGATAATATTTTCGTATATTAATAATTGAAAATACTGAATTATTAATTTGTTAAACCAATTTTTTGGATGGAAGTTAATTTTTATGAATTATTAAATTTTTGCAAGTTTTAATTTTTGGACGCTTCAACCCCTGTAACTTCTGTACATTAATTTTTACAGACGGTGATGTCATTTTGTTTGGTATTTTAAGCTGTAAAAAACAATGAAATCGTGATACATACATACATAAATACTTAACATACATACATTCATACATACATGCATACATACATACATACATACATACATACATACATACATACATACATACATACATACATACATACATACATACATACATACATACATACATACATACATACATACATACATACATACATACATACATACATACATACATACATACATACATACATACATACATACATACATTCATACATACATACATACATACATACATACATACATACATACATACAGAAACCACCTCTTCTTTATACTAGGAAGAAAGCATGTCTCGACAATGTTATTGTAAATTTTTCTAAAGAATTTTATGAAATTTCTCTTTTGCATGGTTCGTTTGCGGACCATGAGATTTTACTTTTCAAGTACAAATACAAGTTGCATGTTACTTTAAATCAAGAAAAGGTCCAAGGGTCTTCCTTGTTTATTAGAAAGCAATTTAATGAAAATATTAGTAATTTTTGTGTAGCATTACTAATGAGTCTGGGACTGTCTTAATAAAGGTAAGGGAAATGTAACCAGTTCAAACGTTCAATCTGTTTCATAGTAGATTTATTGAACTGTGGTATCAGTGCTTACCACTTGTTCGTAAAAAGAATATCAAGAAAAACGGTAATAAACAGGGCAAAAATAAAAAACTTCAATGGCATAATGTAAATTTAAAGAAAATCAGAGATTCTATGTTGGCATATGGCATACCATACTTTGTACAAAGGTTTTTTAAGCTTTAATGATGTAAGGGCTCAGGCAGCTTACAAGATTTATCTTGAAATCAAGAAAAATTACAGGAAGGATATTTTAAAATCAAAGAAAAATGCTTACTATGAGAATTACATTCAATCTTCTAATAATAAGTGCAAAGCTGCCTGGGACATTATAACACAAGAAAATACCACTACACGTTCATCTGATGTTGAATTGGACCCACATTTACTGAACAGGTATTTTACAGAGTCTGTGGAGGAGCTTTCAAAACATTTATCACACTCATGTACACCGGCTGAGAACTTTTTTGGCCCTAAAAGGGATCACACACAATTCAGATGGCTTTACGTCACACCAGATGAGGTAACAAACACTGTTTTAAAATTGTCAAATTCAAAATCTATGGACACTTACTGGTTATCGAATTTCATTATTAAAAAACCATTCACTTAATAAAGACACCCCTTGCTTACATCATCAATCAGTCCCTACGAGTTGGCTACTTTCCTGACCAATTAAAGATTGCAAATATAATACCAGTTTTTAAAAATGGTGACAAATCCCTGTATCAAAATTACCGCCCCATCTCAATTGTCCCATTGTTTTCTAAGGTTTTTGAATCGATTATTTTTAATCAGCTCAATAGTCATTTTGGAAAAAATAATTTATTAACTAATTCTCAATTTGTCTTTAGATCGGGAAGGTCGACAACTTTAGCTGTTTCAGAAATAACTCAATCAATTATAAAAGCTTTTGAAGGTAGAGAATCAGTTTCGGTGCTTCTTTTTTACCTTACTAAGGCATTTGATTGTATACCGATAGACATTTTGCTAAAGAAACTAAAATTTTATGGAATGCAGAGTAGTTTTTGGACATGTTGAGCTCATATTTATCCAATAGATCACAGTTTGTTTGTGTTAAAGGTAAAAACTCCAAGGTAGCAAAAATCAAGGCAGGTGTTCCCCAGGGCTCAGTCCTTGGCCCTTTTCTATTCGTTGTTGCAATTAACGATCTCCCACAAAATCTTCCTGTAGATTGTTAAATTTATGCTGATGACTCAACTATCTTTGCAGCTAAGAAAGACATGAATATCCTTGCACAAAACATCCAGCATGCCAATGATCTTGTCTTGAACTGGTTTTCATCCAACAAACTTATTTGAATCAAAGACCCAAAGCATAATTTTTTATCTTTTGCAAGATCAACCTGAAAATACAGTTAAATTATTGGGTTTTTTCATCTTGACAGTAAACTTAATTGGAAAGTACACATCAATAATCTTAACAAAAGGCTCTCAAGAGTAATTTATCTTTTTTGGAAATTAAAACCTCTTGTCAGCACACATTCCTTAAGATTAGCATATTTTGGCTTCTTTCAATCTCACATTCAATATGACATTATCACATGGGGTCACTCATCTCAAACTCACAGTATTTTCCTGCTTCAAAAGAAAATAGTTCGTACACTGGCAGGAGCTGGCCCTGTGGAGCACTGCAAACCTCTTTTTGTTCATTTCCGCATTTTACAGTAATCATCAATCTCTACATTTACAATGTTTTAATGTACACAAAAACTAATATACATGAATTTCACTCTCGACAGGATATACACAACCATAATACACGAGGACACTATACATCCCTCAACACAGGCTTGCTTTGACAGGTAACTCATTTAGAATTAACTGTATTAAATTTTATAATAAGCTGCCCGAATCACTTTTAGAGGCCACTTTTTCTAGTTTCAAGTCCAAAATCTACTCATGGCTTTTGCAACATCCTTTTTATTCCCTTAAAGAATTCATAGACGCAACTATTGAAATTGAGTTATTACTTATTTTTTATATGTAATGTATTGTGTTTTTCATTTAATGTTACGTTTTGTATTTATTTTTTTTATAAACTTGACAATGCCTATTTCAATGTCTGTATTGGTCAATGGCAATAAAGATACTGATTACTGACTGATTACTGATTATATTTATAGGGCCAATTCGATATGCAAAGAAAGTAGATAAATGACGTACATAACATTTATTCTTTACGTAAATAATATTACGTATTGAGAGCATTTATAGAATGCTGAGCCAATACAAAAAGCACATCGAATTATTTCTTAGAGAGTAGGAAGATACTTTCTTAAAGTGCAGTGACATGAATTTGGATCAATCGTTTGATATTAACGAATCCAATTCGATTCAATTCAAAAATATTTACTCCTCTTAAGTACAATATGAAATTACAAATATGTTTACGGTGGAATTATTTTCTCTCAAAGACGCAGATCTGTGTGCGGGGAAAGAGATCTGTCTGTCTCTAGTTGGTTTTTTAATTGACCAACTGCGACTTTTAGGCACTTGTACAATGTCTATTTTATGACAATTCTCAAATATTGAACAAAAAATTATTAATCTACCAGATAAACTTAACTGATATGAACAGAAACTGCATGAAAAGGAAATCCTATGAGCATTTAGCCATTGAAAAGGTGGGTACTGTAATGGGAAGGGGTTACATATATAAAGAGTTGCCACTTGAGTAAGAGAAACCACGAAGGAAACCTTTGAAACAGTACCAAACAAATCTCCATCAAAAGAGAAGTTGGTGACAACTTCGTACAACAAATCTTCTACTGTATTTTGCGATGTTATGGTTTATTTTTATCACAAATCAGCTATACAGTAAACAAATAAAGTCATGAATTTTTGATTAGATAGGTATTATTTTAAACACTGGTAGCTTAGTCAAACCCTAAGAAACTTTATTTATCAGCAATATAAAAAATTGTTTATTTCTTTTATTTTTAAGAGTTACAGTAAAAAAAGCTATTCTATACTAGTAAAAACTAGAGGCTTGAAGGGGCTAATAGCCCCTAAGCATAATCCTTATTTACTATAGTACAAAATACCTTCTTAGAAAATAGACTTTTGGGTCCACACAATTATGATTATATCTAGCATTTGGTTTTAAGTAAACAAAGCAGACCTTTTTACATCCCAATGGTTTTTAAGTGACGCTATTTTACATTATTTCTTATTTTATAGTAACCTTAAAGCAATTTCAGTATTTTCCCCGAGTCCCTGGGATGGAAACCTTCAATTTGAGTCCCCTCCCATCATACTGCGACCTTCCAAACGCCCACAATTTCGGCGCAAAAATTTCCCTTACTTAATTATATATATAGATCATTTGGTATTAAATATGCATCGTTATAACATAAACTAAACAAACGTACTTAACCTATTATAATTTTAAATTATGGAAAAACTCAAATCCTTAATTATTATAAAATAAGAAAATCTTAAATTTAAAATATTGTTTGTTATAGTACATTGAACGTGCATAGTTAGCTGCATTTTGAAAAAAATCCCACATATCAACATCTACCATATGGCTTGGAATCAAGCATTAGCACCACACATCGATCCGACATACACTACTGGATTGCGCGCCGCCCGTAAGGCACGTGTAGAAATTCCCGAGCCTACACAGCGGTGTGTTGAGGTTGCAGCCTGGCGACTCGCAGGCGAAATAGGGGCACAAACGCGAAACCGTATTGTTGGCCGTACTGAAACTACGTGGCCTTGGGCGTAAGTTCGCGGTTAAAGCGTGCTATAAAAAGATGTATATTAGCTGAGTCATGTAATCTAGATGACATATATTGTATAATAGTCTAAAATCCCCGATATTTCCATTTCCATGGCAGCAAACTTGCATACTCATTACCTTTTGAGAAATCAAACAAATCTATATTTTCCTTATTTCTTAACATATCTTGATAAAACTTGGTATATGGCTTCTTCTAGCTTAGATCTACGTAATATTGAATTAAAACCACCCAGTTTTAAAATACCTGTTGCAGCAAACCTGCATACTCATTTCCCATGTTATTCTTAAGGAGTTTACAAAAACATATCTTGTCTCGCTCGCCATGTTGTGTTTTTTTTTGCATTTTAAATTTGCTGAGCACACTATTATGTTTTTTCCATTTTAAGGTAGCTTTTTCCCTTTAAAGACTTTTGAGGTGGAATAATGGGTTTGGTACAGGCCTAGGAAAAACATCGATATACACTACTGGATCGGCAGGTAGGCTCCGCAGCCCGAGCCGGCGGCCGTTGTTGCGTTTCTGACTTCGCAGGCGAAATAGGGGCACAAGCGCCTCGCTGCTCTATATCCTATCATTGTCGCGGCCTCGTCGCGGCACTTTAACGATGCCGGTACGCTTCACAGAGCACCGTAAGACATTTCTGAAGTATTAATCATTCTCGACCACATATTCAATTTGCAGAAACATTATAAATTAAAAAGAAATACCCCCGTTGCAGCAGACCTGCATACTCAGCGAATTTCAAATGCAAAACAACGTATTTCAAGCAAACATAGCAAGATTTGACATGTTCTGTTAAGCTCCATAAGAATAACATGGGAAATGAGTATGCAGGTTTGCTGCTACAGGTATATTAAAACTGGATGGTTTTTATTCAATATTTAGTAGATCTGAGCTAGAAGAAGCCATTTACCAGGTTTTATCAAGATATGTTGAGAAATAAGCGAGATATAGAATTTTACTTATTTCCCATAAGGTTAACATTGGGACAACGTACTGTGTTTACCACTTTCATTATCTCGGTAACCAATGGGCATAGAGCAGTGATTCAAAATATTAAATTATTTGTTTTTTTGAGCTGAATTCAATGGTGCCCACAAAAATTTGATAAATTTTATTTTTCTATGTAAAAAACTCAAAAAACCCATTTTTGGGGGGGTTTATCCCCCTTTACCCCCCCTTCCGGTGGTCCGATCGGGCTGGTTCACGAACTCGTCCAATTGATTACCACTTTACATGTCCGTACCAAATTTCATAAAGATCGCACAATTTTTGCGGCCGCTATCGTGCTAACAGACACATAGATATATATATATATATATATAGATATATATATAGATATATATATATATATAGATATATATATATAGATATATATATATATATATATATATAAATTCGAACGAATAGTGTTTTTTGCTTCTGGGGGCCCCAAAACGAAAAGTTATAGTGGTCCCGAGCTTAGGTCTTACCATGAGACCTACGGTAATAGCTTCTTCCCTATAGGGGAAATTCGCTAAAACATAAATAGGTTTTGCTACCGCACTACCACACCGACTCTCGGCAGGTATTCCATATCCATGGATGTTCCTCTAAATTATAATTTTGATTTCAAATTTTAATTAATGTGAAAAGGTGTAATAAGCACAATGAAAGCTCACAATCAAACATTTTTGTTACTTCGTTCTTAACTTACAATTTTAACGAAACAACAAGTTTACATGTTACAAAACAAAATGGTTTTTGCCAGCTGTCGTCAAATGCATGGATTTGTTTTTTGTACAGTGTCTGTCGTCTTTTTCTTACCTAGGTGGTGAGATAAGATCTTGAAAACCATTTACAAATAAATGTACTTCATTAAAATACTTTACGATCACCCTGCAATTCATAATTTGTTTTGTGACGTTTTTGAAAACATCACCTTTAAAATGATTACAAACTTGCAATGTAAGTTTGTGGTCGTTAACTTTGGCATCTAACTCATGAGTTTTAATATTATAGACATACTAGCAGTTGCCCGTGGCTTCGATCACGATAAAAATTACAGCTGATCTTAGCTATTTGAACTGTCAAATTTTAGTATTCACAGCTGTTTACAATTCAGTATTTGAATGTTTACATCCTTATAAAATGAATAAAATTGAAGCTAAGGACGTTCACGGGGCCCGAGAAGATTTTAAGGAAGTGAATAGGCCTTTTCTGATATAGTGGCTCTATTCCTGCAAAGTTTCAGCTCAGTTAGGCCAGTATTTTTCACGTGGTTGAAAGATAGATATTCACACAAACACCCATACTTTCACATTTAGAATATTAGTAGGGTTTAAGTAGGTACTCTAAATACATTATAATGAGACCTGATGAGACCTTTTAGTTTTCCTTTAGTCTTTAAATCTGTGAAATGCGTGTGTCACCTTAAATAAGATTCGTCAGCACGAGGAATTGCGCTACACTCTTCACATGTTACTTTCTTATCAATTTTTCTAACGATTACTCTACAAATGTAATACAATACATTTTCCTTGTAGTTGGAAATCTCGTTGTTTGTCATCATCTCCGCTGCATCGTCCATTTCACTATATCATATTGAGGGGCGGGCTCAAATTTTCCTAGGCCTGTACCAAACCCATTATTCCACCTCAAAAGTCTTTAAAGGGAAAAAGCTACCTTAAAATGGAAAAAAAAACATAATAATGTGCTCAGCAAATTTAAAATGCAAAAAAAACACAACATGGCGAGCGAGACAAGATATGTTTTTGTAAACTCCTTAAGAATAACATGGGAAATGAGTATGCAGGTTTGCTGCAACAGGACCCCCTGGGACCAAGACCTTTAATTTGAGCCCTCTCCCATTATCCTGCGAGTTGTCAAACTCTCACAATTTTGATTTTAAAAAATCGCTTACAGAATTAGTAGTATAGAAGATATCATGTTTATCTGATTCTGATGAATGAAGAACATCTGTTACACAAAAATAGCTGTTTTATGTGCCTTATTGTTGACACGAATGTTACTATTTGCTCCTGGACAAAAATTACTAATAGAATATTTTTGTTAACCTCGCATTGAAAGAAAGTTTGCTATAATTATACTAAAAGATGATTGCTTGTACAATATAGGATTGTGAGCATGATTCTGATTAAAACTACCGGATCGCTTTTAATTGATACAATAATGGTACTTCTGTCATCATAACAGTACCGTACTTCTGTCCGTACTTTCTGCTATCACTTCTGTCATCATAACAGTACCGTAGTGGTATTTCTAAACTTATAACGAGCTAATCGAAATTGTGGGTTTTGGATTGTAGTAGACACGCTATATCAATAATACAATAGGGTGTTTTTTTTTTCAAAACTTGCTCCTTGCTTAACTCAAAAACTCATGTATATTTTAGAGTTCTGTTTGCGGAAAAAGTCTACCAAAGCAGGAGGGAGTACATTTAACATGAATATTTCATTCCCCCAATACCTCTTCTCACCCCAATCAAGTTAAAGGGCATAAACAACAAAAATTTTGGTAGAAGAAAATTAAAATCGCTTCATGAGTTCTTTAGATGATCATGAGTTATTACTAAAAAAAGTGTGTTTTCATCAATGTAACCTTTGTTAGATCTAAGGCTTATTCATTGAAAAGGTAAAAGAGATTCTGGTATGGCGATTAAGGGAAACAACTCTCACCATTAGGGCAGATTTTTCCATGTTAAAACTTTACATCCTCCCTAATCCTAACTTTAAAATTTAAAATGTGATAGTTACACTTGTGACATCAAATCAAAAAGGATAATAAGACAATTTTTCTTGAAAAATTATTTGTCCTCAAGATTTCACACGTTCTCAAGATGTTGATTAATTATAGCAACAAATCCTGCTAAAAGCTATAAATTTATAACTAGCGGAAATTTCTGAAGCAAAGTCAAACCTCCAGACCAGAACGCATTGCTAGTACCCTTTAAGCAATTATTTTTCTGTTGTATTTATTATTAAATATACAATTTTTTCAGTACACATTCATCAAACTGTAAAAAATTATGTGTCAACATTTTTGTATTTAGGCTTTAACTTTGCTCAAACATCCGTTTGAAAATAAAGCGTGTGAAAGAATAGAACATGCCACCGAGAATGACAGGTTCCAGTTGCAGGCCCAGAGTCAGGTAGATCCAGAGGCTGTAAAGATAACCCCAATTGTGGTCCTTCTTCCGGCCAGAAACTCCGGATGTTCAGCACCTGCCTCCGACCTGCTCTCTATCGTCAGATAAAATACCCTACGCCCTGATAAAAACTTACTTCCTTCTTAACACCAACGTGTCCCTGGTTTTCTCCCACAGCTGAAGAGATCCGAGAGCGACAGAAAAAAATAGAGCGTTTTTGCAGCTGGGTTTAAATTGTGCTTTATTATTTAAATGGATAGTTCATCTCCCCATGGCATTTGTTTAACTGTTGCAGTTCAAAGTGGGAGTTTTTTCTCATAATTAGCGAATATCCCCTATAGGGAAGAAGCTCGTCTAAGCCCAGGACCGTAAAACTTTTCATTTTAGCCCCCCAGAAATAAAAATTAAAAAATGTGTCACTGTGTTAAAATGTAATGTATTACTCATTTCTGAATACATCTTAATAATGCCCCCGTTGTAGAAGATCTGCATACTCAGCAAATTTCAAATGCAAAAGAGCATCTTTCAATTCATCATGGTGTCATAGTGTGATATGGCATGATTTCGTAATCTACATAAGAATAACATGGAGAATGAGTAAGCAGGTTTGCTGCAACAGATAGGTTAAAACTGGGTGGTTTTAATTTAATATTTTATTGATCTGAAGTCATATACCAAGTTTTATCAAGATATGTTAAGAAATAAGGAATATGTAGAATGTTTTTTTATTTAACATAAGGATAACATGGGGAATGAATATGCAGGTTTGCTGCCACAAAAATGGATAGATCTAGGATTTTAGACTAATTTACATTAGATGTTATCTAGATGAAGCCACTAACCAAGTTTTATTAAGATATGTTGAGAAATAAGCAAGATATAGAATTTTACTTATTTCCCAAAAGGTTAACATTGGGATAACGTACCACTCTCACCAGTATCTCGGTATCCAGAATCTCGGTAACTAGATAGAACAATGATTCAAAGTATCAAATTGTTTGTTTTTTCAGGCTGAATTCAATGGCTTAAACCAAAATTAGATGACTTAAATTTGTCTACGTACAAGCATTGACTTTGAATGTATGAGGAGACAACCCATACATACCGATACCCAAACTACGGCTTTCCCCTTTGTGTTAAGATGCTGACCACTTTTGGAGTAGTGATATTTTTCATTTAATTTGTGATTGAAAACTAAAAACTTAACATTTGATTTCAGGGAAAGTGTAAGCAGCTTTGAATTGAGCTCTTCTATCTCTAAGAATAATTTCCCATTATGAGGTTGCTGATAAATATAGGGCAATTCTGTCAACACAATTTCAGCCTTAAAAGTTTTTATAATCATGCATAGTTTGGCAATGATACGATCTTGAGTATCTGTCCTATTTGTTCCACCAATGATTAAAATGCGATCCTTTTTGCTGAATTCTAGCTTGCGCTTCTCTAGTTCGTCCAAGACATAAAGTAAAGGCGCACCAGGATAATATGTGGACGTGACATTCCAGTCAGAAAAAAGTGGTGTCAGCAAATCAGCAATGTCTCTAGCATGGCTATCGCCAGTCATGTATAATGTTGGTTTCTCTTGTGTGCTGCAGATCGGTTTAGATCATTGACTTTGAATGTTCGAGACTTCTACATTCATAGTCAATGGTACAAGATAGAAAAATCATTTTGGGGGGTTTTCGCCTCCTTAACCCCTCTTCTGATGGTCAGATCGAGCTGGTTTTCGAACTCATCCGAATAATCACTACTTTACATGCCCGTGCCAAATTTCATTTCTATCAGACAATTTTTGCGAGCGCTATCATACTTATAGACATATATCTGGGGGCCCTAAAATAAAAAGTTTTAACGGTCCCGGACTTAGGTTTTACCATGAGATTTACAGTAATAGCTTCTTCCCTATAAGGGAAATTGGCTAAAACCTAGTATGAGGCCTCATATAATTTGGATCTACTGGATTAAGGCATAAAATGAACCATTTTAACATTTCAAAGGCAGGTAAACACAGTACAATTCCGTACATTGCCTTAAGTTAACCTTATGGAAAATAAAAAAAGTTGTGTATGGTTTGCTTATTTTCAACATACTTTGATAAGACATCTAGAAAATATCTACTGGATTATGGCCTTAACTCTCTTAATCTTTAGATTCCTGAGGCAGCAAACCTACGTACTCACCTCCCCAATGTTAACCTTATTAGAAATAAATAAAATTGTTTATCTTGATTATTTTTCAACAAATCTTAATAAAATAGGCTTTGGCTTCATCTAGTTAATATCTACTGGATGAGAATCTAAAATCCCTCATTTTCACATGTCTGTGGCAGCACACCTGCATACTCACTTTCCATATCATTCTTATGGAGAATATTTTTGCAAGCTTAATTCCAAACGTTCAATAATAACACTTGATGAGAGGCTTCGATCGTGTGAATTATTTATGCACACGAATTTGAAATTTGAAATTTGTTAAGTATGCAGGTCTGCTGCAACAAAAGGTATTGAATTTTTACGAAGTTTAGGTGTAGTGTTTTTCCTGAAGCTCGCTAAATCCGGGGGTTGAATCATTGAAGCCGTTGAATCCCTGCTTCAGCCGATCTGACCGCCCCCAAGGAAATGTGCTTAGAGGGCAGCCATTAACTACCTGATTCTCAGTTTAAGTTTTTAACTCGCAATCATAAAACTGATTATATGTCTCTTTAATTTGTATGCATATTTTTATATATAAATAATATTGCATATTTTTTATACCCTAGTCTGCATTGTCAAAAATAGAAGAAAGAAATATTGCATAAGTATTTTTATTAAATATCTATATCTACATACAACATATTAAGGAGAAGGGGGTTTTCTCTAAAAGCAAATCTTCAAAAGTAGAAGACCTACAGAGCTGAAATTTTGGTATTTATATTATCCTTAGGAAAAAGTGTGCGCCCTAAGAAACTGTTTTACAAAATTCCCATATGGATAGGTTGTACTCCAAGTTTCAATTTTAAACTATAGGGAAGCTAATGCATGCTTAAGCTTGTTCATGGAAAGCTTAAATTAGAATCAAGTGAATAAAGGCCTAAGAAAGTTTTTCCACATAAGAAACCCAGTTGACCAGCTAGTTAACATATAAGAGGGAGTGTTGGAAAAGATTATATTGCATATTGCAATCGAAATAAAACGTAAACATTTACTACAAATTGAGGTGTTATTTTTTGTATTACGTGCCATATTATCTTTTTTTATTTTTCATTGCGGCCTAAGACCTTTTCCAAGAAAGGCGTACAACTATTTATAATAATTATCAAAATTAATTTTTAGTTACAAATTTACATTGATTAAATCGAAATTTTGTCAACAAGTCAAAAATCAAGTCCAAAACATTTTCATTCATTTCTTCCAATAATAATAGTATATTCACTGGAAATTTCACTTTTAATTTAGCAAGCTCCTTGAATAAAGTATTTCTTTATTCGCCACCACTCAGAGGACACACAAAAATTAAATGGTTTTGACTGGCCGAATCGTTATTACAATCACACATAGAATTTTTAAGCACATGAATTTTGGAAAGTTGGAGGTTTGTATACGAATGGCCGATATTCTTATCCTGCAAATTGTGGTTCTGAATCTTCTATTTTTTTAGGAAGAACTAAACCATGACGCAGTAAAAACAGATTTTTTCAGTTGGTAAATTCGGTTTTATTAAATTTTGAAGTTAAGTCACAATTAATTTGCCAATTTTTTAATGCTTTTGATGTAAAAAGGTTATTTGTGTCGAAAAATGAAGGTATACATATGACAGATTTTGGACAGAAGCTGTTTTTGCTGCTCTACCGACCAATTTTTTTTAAATAAAAATATTGTTTTAAATAAATAAATTCTTTATTCACCAAAATGCAAACATAAATACAATTTCATTGTTGATACACAAAACTTCTTATGTTTCTTACATAACATATCACAAAAAACATATAATCATGCATAAAATACTATTTGAAAATATATATAAACAACATTAAAGGTGAATAAACGGGTTGCCCCAAGGCTAAGCCCGAACGGGGTCCCTACAATATAAAAAATTTGTTGAAAAGGAAAGAAAAATGTGCCAAGCTGTATTGTTTTTAAATCATACACATAAGAAATCTCAACTTAATATGCTACAATAAAACTGCATAATGCAAACAAGGAAAGACTTAACATCAAATTTACTTACAACGAACAAAAATTGTTTTATAGCAAGTTTAACGGTATATATAAATAACAATATAAATTTATAACAATACTGACAGGTAGACATAAACATAAAAATACATAAAATTTTACTATACTTGAGGTTTCAGAAAATCTTCGACATTTTCAACGCTGTATATGAATCAGCGTTACTCCTTCGTTCTTAAGATTGCTCATGTAGTTAGCTTCTCTATTATTGAAAGTGATGGATTCAAAAGTAATATTATATAATCTCGGTGCATTAAAAGTGTAGAATTGTTGAAAAAGCGTTAAGTTTGGTTTTGGAATAGCGATGTTGTGGTTAGAGCGTAACTGATAAGGTTTTGAAATATTGGTTCGATTTGAAACACTTCTAGTAAAGAAAATTCTTAATACCTTATAAACATATATATTTCTAATTGGAAGGACTCCCAACTGTTTAAAAAGAGGTAGCGAATGATCAAGTCTAGATTTCCTCATTATTACTTTTATAATACATTTTTGCAATTAATGGTTTTATTGTACTTATATATGTTCCCCCCCCAACAGGACAGTCCATATCCTAACCTCGACCCTACTAAGGCATGGTGAAGAGTAATTAAAAACTTCCTCGGACACAGGTCTCGCCAAAAATAAAACTTTCTAATCATATTATACATTTCTTTTTTTTTAATTTTTTTACTTGATTCTTCCAAGAAAGGTTTGAGTCAATTACAAGCCCTAGGTACGTAATACTATTTACTTTCTCGATTTCAATACACTTTGAACAGTTAGAACCATTGAAGCAATCAGAATTGTGGTATATTACTTCCCTATTGCACTCTATGTGTTTTTTTATACTAAAAATCATGTATTTAGTTTTGTTACTTAAGGTCAGAAAATGTTTGCAAAACCAAAATTCTAAGCATCGTAGGTCTGCCTGGATACTATTGTGCAGGCTGTTTGAATCGGCACACTTATAGCTTAAAGCTGTATCATCAGCAAAAGCAGTTACCCTACCATTAAATTTAGCTTCGCAAAGATCGTTAATATAAATAAGGAATAGAATTGGACCCAAAACTGACCCTTGTGGAACTCCATACTTTATTTTATCCTTTTCACTTTCTTTCCCCGAAACTTTTACCAATTGTGTTCTATTGTCTAAATAGCTTTTAAACCAGTTGTATGGTAACCCCCTAATCCTAGCAAGCCACATTTTATCCAAAAGTATTTTATGGTCTACAGCATCAAACGCCTTAGTAATATCAAGGAAAACGGCTGCACAAATAAAACCATTATTCACTCCTTCGTATATACTTTCAAGGAAATTTAGAAGAGCTATTTCAGTTGAAAGATTTTCCATAAAGCCATATTGATTTTCACTGAAAAAATTATTAACTTTTAAGAAGTGAACTAATCTCTTTCTAACAATTTTCTCAAGGATTTTTGAAAAGATAGATAGAAGTGATATAGGTCTATAATTGGATA
Source organism: Flexamia atlantica (assembly GCA_035578135.1). Taxonomy (NCBI): domain Eukaryota; kingdom Metazoa; phylum Arthropoda; class Insecta; order Hemiptera; family Cicadellidae; genus Flexamia; species Flexamia atlantica. The sequence continues at coordinate 41,756,048 of JAQJVK010000005.1, read as the reverse complement.
GACAATTTGGGTCGCCCTTTTTAAACAAAGGAATAACTACAGCGGTCTTAAGACATGTTGGGAATTCCCCTTTCTGAAGGCTAAAGTTAATAAGAGAGGTCCTCTATAACATTATCCAAGACCGATGTAAGTACAAAAGATGTAATATTATCAAACCCCGGAGATTTATTATTTTTGAGACTATTTACTATACTCCTGATTTCGTCTGGAGCGGTAGGCGTCAAGGAAAAGGACCTGCCAATATATTTACTTTTAAATGTTGAGCCAAAATCATTATAGTTAAGGTTTGTTTTCTTGATGTTAGTTCTAAGATCTTCTGCAACATTAAGAAAGAAATGATTAAAAGCAGTAGCGATTTCATTTGGATGATTTAGAATTTGACCTTCTTTATTTATTTTGGAGATTTTTTTGTTTTTGGTTGGTTCCTTAATCAATCCATTTACTAGGTTCCATTGCGCTTTTGCGTTACCTGATACCGACCAGATACCAATTCGTTTCCGTGTATGCGATGGGACCCATGCAAATGCAATTGAGAATCCTTTTAAAGACACATCGAAATATGTTTTCCTAATTTGGTTAATAATAGGATAAGTTTTAAGACCAGCGTTATTTTCATGGCCATCTCTAGTAAAAAGGCCGCGGCCTTCGACCTGGCAATGCCGCTTCTCAAGGGTTTTTGCAAAGTAACAAAGTAACAAAGTAGCCAGTTGATTTCAAGTTAACAAAAAATCGTGCCATAAAAGAGTATGGATAAAAAATCGGCTGAACCCTTAGGCGCGATGTTGCCATTTACTAGCGCCGTGGCCTTGTACTATAGATAACTATGTTATTTCTCATTAAAGACAATAATACACTTTTGGAATCTGAAAATATGACAAATAATCTCTTATTCAAGGTTTCATTGTAAAATAATGAATGAAGAATAGCAATGGCTTCGGCAGAAAATATTGAGAAAATGTCATTAATCTTAAAAGATTGAATGAAGTTACGTTAATAATGAAAAATTGCACTTGCGGTGAAAGAGGGGGTTCTTGTGCCATATTATCAATTTTCTTTACTTACAACTTACAGATGTTTTACATTTACTAAAAATGAAGTTAATATATTCTTTACGCACCACATTATCAAAGTTATTTATTTACAACTTACAGATGTTTTATACCTAATTTTGAAGACAATGAGGATATGATAAATAAGATTTGAAAATGAAAATGAATGACTTCTAAAAATGTCGTTACATAATATTAAATAATTTAAGAAAAATAAAAGGAACTTTGCTATGGAACTTAATTATAATTTTGTACAATTATGTTAGTAGCCCTACTCATCGACAGTTACTTTAATAAAAAAAACATACAAAATAGGGTAGTTGCATCATTGACTCATTTTTACGTGAAAACTAGAATTACTGCTTAGCATATATTATGATAGCTTACGATATGGCACATTGCTTTGCTTGATTAATTTGCTATAATCAACACAATCTGTAATAGTATTATGAATTCAAGTGATCCAAACAGATGTAATTAATTATAGGCAAGTGTGTAACGCCCCCTCCCTCAATCAAATTAACCTCCAATAGCATGAAAACGTGTACTAAATGAATATGTGATTAAAAATGTAATTGTTCTATTTTTTTAATTGTGCTTTTCCAAGTAAAAAAAATTACTTCTAATATATCTTAGAGATGTTGAAGAAATTCGAGCAAGCGGGTTTTCAAAGGATTTTAGTGTTAGTATAAATTTTGACAGAAAAAATACAACCAACCAAATTTGGACTAAAATTACAAAAACATTGATAGGAAAGCAATTCCACGAGCGGTAAAAATAACTTAACTATTATAAAATCGTCACTGACGATTGATGAGTGGTATTACATGTAGAGCCAAATAACATTGCATTTAAAAGAAATTAGCTGGTTGACTACTAGCCTCATTAATAACTGTTTAACGACCATTTTATATTTAACTACTATCTTATATTAATTATGCAGTTTATAAATCCCAGAAATTATAGGAAATAGTATATTACATTACTAGGCCGTAAAGTACGGTTTTACTGGACGAGCCTGGTAGTTCCCGCACGAGCAGCAAGGCGAGTGAGGGATTTTCATGCGAGTACGGTAAAACTTACCGGCCGTGTGACGTACGATACCATCATACCACTCAGAAAAAAACCTATTTTAATCATAACGTATTTCTTGCATCAGCCTTTACGTTCTTCAATTCTTCAGACCTAATAAAGAAACATTACTGCTGCCAATGCTACTACTACAGCCCTCTAAATAGTAACCTATTAACATGCATTAACGTCGGTTTGCTGCAGATCAGCAGATTTTTTACTTCCGTTTCCTGTAATTGTAGTCCGGAAAACTTTCCAAATGATCTCTTGATCACCGGCAAAGGGAAACTTTCGAGCAAACAAAAAGGAACAGAAAACCAATGTGTCTATGTCAGTGTAATGAAAAAGTATAATTTTTCGTTGGTTTCAGAGCTCTTTGATGTGGTGTACAGGAAGAATTGAGAGACTATGTTTTATCACCTGTTGAATTACATTCCTATATATTTAAGAATGTTTATGGGATTTCGGCGGCCATTTTTAACAAATAAACTTCAGGTTTCCGATTTCGGTAGACTTAAACCTGTTTTAAAACCTTTTGTATAAAATGTTTATATGTTAGATCTGGTTATTTATATTTATTAAATGTAAATAAACACTTATACTACATTTACATACAAGATGGTAAATATACAGAAATGGTGGGAAATGGCGATCGATTTCGATTGGTCACACCAATCACCATCAGGCCCAATGAGAGACTCTCATTTGTTTCTTTGTTGTAACATGTTTTTTTATTTACATTCAGTGAATACAAAAACACTTATCATGCTAATCAACTCAAAATTTACTTTAGCAATTTTCGGGCCTGTGAAACCGTGAAAAGTGGAGTTTGAGTAACCTATTCCGACCTCATACAGATTTGCATCAGGCGTAATGAGGAAATAAGGAATTCAAAATATCATTTGGATTCTTCATTCTCTCATTTAGCCTGATGATGGGACTAACGAGTTCGAATTCCTCTACTTTAGGAAAAGGCTATTTAAAAAAATGTCATTCATGAACTAATTGTATTTTTTAACTGCCGTCGACTAATAAAAATAAATTTATTTAATAAATACAAGTTAAAAATTAAATACCAAATTTCCAGTCCATAGAAGTGCTGTTGTTCTGTAAAGCAAAGTTAAAGTCATGAAAGGATGCTCAATGAGCACTTAACATAATGAGTATAATCGCATATCATTTTAAAGGATGTTTTAAAACCAGCGGGAACTGGTTGATCTTAGAGAACAATGAATTAAAGAGATCTTACTTAAAAGATTTTTTCTAGACCCCTCCCTTATACAAATGACAATTTTGTTAGAATCCCACATTGGTACCGGGTTATTATCGCGTGTAAACATTCTCACGTGCAAGTAAATCACGCCCGTTAAACGAGTATCACATCAGGCACGTGTGCCCTTAAGGGGGCGGTCTACCTTGACAGAAAAATCTGCGTCACAGAGCGAAATAACATTGTAAAGATAGGGCTAAAGCGCGCTGAAGTAAGCTTGCAGACGTTTCGTATCTGGACGACAAGAGCTTTAATTTTTAAGATTTAATAAAAATGAGAGTGGGTTCACGTCCTTCAGAATATTTTATAGGTCTCTACAATTTTTATTTTTCTATAAAGCGTTTCTGTCGTTAGTTATGAGACTTTAAAATCAAACAAAAACCTACCTTTTTTGAAATATTTACACAATTCCTGTAAGTAAACGGGGATAAAATCAAAAATTCTAAAATTATAGCGACCTACAAAAACATATCCTTTTTAAAATGACACCAAAATATTGGAAATCATATGAAAATCCAGCTATCAATGAATAAGATACAAAACCCTGTTTTAGCGCTCGGAACTTCAGGTAGACCGCCCCCTTAAATGCTTAAAGTGCCATTAGTAATTCTATAATGTGTTTCAAGTTTTAATAAAAACATGTTATGCTCATGATTATTTAAAACGCAGGCTTAATACTAATTGCCTTTTTTGTAGGAATTATTTGCTATCATTTACCATTGCATACTGCACCAGCATTTCGAAGTCGATTTACTCGTAAAATATAATGAATTCGACGCGTGCAACCAGTTAAACAGTATGATATTGAATGTCTTTTAATTAGTAAGAACTAACGGTTTCTCTTACCAAAGAGACCCGCATATTTTTGTATATGGGGACGTATCATCGAATTTGAGTGACTTCTGAATTAAGAGAGATCGTGTTCCTGTTATGAGTTGAACCAGACTAGCTGAATGATTTATTTTGGACCATAAATGACTTAGATATTAATGCTGTAGATTCGTTTTTTAATCAGCTACACACCGTACCACCTAAATAACTTTTTCTTCAAATTTGTAAAGAAAACCACCAAGGTCTAAAAGGGGAATTAAAAAGTTGGATTAATAACTAGTTAAAGACTGTGCGTTGCTGCTGAACTTACAGCATATGTTTTTTGAATATGGTAGTGTTTTTTAAGCAAAACAAATAAAACTCGTTCATAGGGAGAGCAAAAACCCATGACAAACTTTCAGAAAAAGTCGAGAGTATATGAATGTAGAATAAGGTAAACGTTATAAAATAACCAGTAAAAGGGCTCCAGTCCCTGCAGTGTGCGGGAGTCGGGCTATAAAATGAAAATGAGCTCAACACGGGCAACCGCAAAAAACCGACATTCTGGCTGAAATTGGCAATATCGCGCGGATCTGCGAAACAAGGGAGAAATAGACCCACTCCCCCCCACCACCGTCTATGCTTGGGTAACGTACAGGGGAAATCACCCGTGTACCTGCCCCCACACTGCCGCCAAACTCGACAATCATGCTGTAACGTTCGGTTGAATCGGGAAATGGTAGGACTGTAGTATATTGTTGTGTTGAATGTATGCTTTTAAACGATTCGAATGTTATAAATTGTTAGAGGTGTGTCGGGAAGATTTTAAAATAAGAAAAGAAAATACAACTTATTATGATTATGGCTTAATGCCGATTTTTTATTTGAATAGCTCGCACAGAAACATTTTTTTTAATAGATCAGCTTCAAAAAATCCAAAATACTTTCTATGGGAGATTTCAACAATGGCAACACTTTCCAATGTTTAGTATTCGCAAAGGAAACATCGAGTGGGTATTTTACATGGTTAAATTGTACTATTCTGAACTAACCGTTATGCTTGTGAGCAGTGAATCAAGAATCAAGAAGAATCAAGAATACTTTATTGTCATAAACTTTAAGAAGCATGGACAAACGTCATACAAACATATGTACAGAAATAATAAAAAATACAGTGCATGTATATGACTCTTACATATAACATAAAAACAAACCTCTCCTAATTATCAGTAAGGTAATCCTGAACACTGTAATATTCCTTGGATACCAAAAAAGACCGCAAATTTCTTTTGAACCTGGCCTCGATTGATTCGGCTTTGATGGAATTCGGGAGGGAATTAAAAAGTTTAATTACAGTGAAGAAGGTCTGTTTTTCAAAAAATGTGGTTTTGTGCTGTGGAATGGTTAAAGTCAAGGAATGTCTAAGGTCGTAAAAACTGTTATTGCGAAATTGGAAGAAATGTTTGTTTTTAAAGTAGAAAGAAAGACATTCATATATGTACAGGCAACTAAATGTAAGCAGATTATTCGTGGAGAAAACACCTCTACATGAATCATTTCTTTGAAGTCCAAAAATCAACCTAACCGCTTTCTTTTGTAAAATGAATAGGGACTTTGTCCTTGAAGACTCGGCTCCCCAAATTGCAATACCATAACTAAGGTGAGGGAACAGACAACCATAATAGGCAGTAAGTAAAACTTGGGCGTTTGCAAAATTGGACAATCTGCGAAGAATGAAAATGCAGCTGTTTATCCTACGTGAAACTTTATGAATGTGGTCTGAAAAATCGAGGCGAGGATCAATGGTCAAACCCAAAAACGTTGCCTGCTGGCAAGATTGAATTTCATTGTCACCTAAGAGCAATGTTGAAGTGTCACCAAGAGGATTACGCAATTTAAAATCCATGAAGAGTGTTTTCTCAGTATTTACAGAAAGGTTATTCTCTGTCATCCACTGGACAAGAAAATTACTTTGGATGAAAGACTCAATCTCAAGATTTTCACGAGAACCACTACTGATGTTCAACGACGTATCATCAGCGAAAAGGCAGAGGTCGACGTTTGATACACTCGATTTTATGTCATTGACGAATAACAGAAAAAGGACCGGGCCGAGCACGGAACCTTGTGGAACCCCGCTAGTAACAAGTATTTCACTTGATCTGACAGATGATACGCACCCTTTACTATCCAAAAATGGTACTTCCACTACCTGTTTTCTGCCTTCCAAATACGAGAAAACCCATCCAAGAGCATTGCCTCTAATTCCGAAATGTTCTAACTTTTTCCAAGAGTAATTTATGATTTACCATGTCAAATGCCTTGCAAATCTAAAAATATTCCAAAAACATGATTATGCTCATCTAATGATTTTGATACATTTGATATGAAACTAAACATAGCGTCAATAGTAGAAGAGTTTTTCCTAAATCCGAATTGTTTTTCAAAAAGGACTCTGTGATCATGAAGGAAAGAATTTAAACGATTCAAAAACAACTTTTCTAAGATCTTTGAAAATGTTGAGAGTAAGGAAATGGGTCTATAATTGCTTCTGTCTAACCTACTGCCTTTTTTATGAAGGGGCTTCACAATTGAAGTTTTAAGGGCATCAGGAAACTTCCCTTCAGCGAACGAATGATTTGCTATGATAGATAAAGGTCCCGCTAAGCAATGTGCGACACTCTTTAGTAGTTTAGAGGAGATGCCATCGAAACCAGCAGAATTGCTCCATTTCAAAGATCTTATAATCTGGATCACTTCATCCTCACTGGTTGGATACAGGAAAAGAGAAGATAAGCAAGGTGGAACAGATAAAGGACGGCTTAAAGCTACAGGGTCTTCAAGGAAAGCATGGGAACTAAAAAAGGCATTAAAGGTATTTGCGATTTCATCCGGATTTGAAAGAACGTCACCATTTTCTGAGGATATTGTAAGTGTTTTGAAGGACTTATTCGAGATTTTATTTGGAATAGTTTCATTGACAATATCCCAGACAGCCTTGGGCTTACTACCAGATGAGTTAAGATGAGCAAGAACATTTTCTGCTTTTGCAGCTTTGACCGCAGCAGTGATAGCTTCAATTCAGAAACTAGTTATGAAAATAAAATAATCTGATTAAGGAGGCAAAAATTTTTGTTGTCCGAGGATTTATGATTTGTTTTATTAGCGAATTTCCCCTATAGGGAAAAAGCTATTGCCGTAGGTCTCCCTGTGTGTGTGTGTGTGTGTGTGTGTGTGTGTGTGTGTGTGTGTGTGTGTGTGTGTGTGTCTTTAAGCACGATAACTTGCGTAAAAATGGTACAATCTCAATGAAATTTGGCACAGACATGTAAAGTAGTAGTCATTCGGACGAGTTAGAAAACCAGCCTGATCGGACTATTGAAAGGAAGGGTAAGGGGGGTGAACCTCTCCAAAATGGTTTTTTTTTCGATTTTTTACATAGAAAAATTAAAATAATGTAATTTTGGTTTATACCATTAAATTCAGTTTTAAAAAACAAATAATTTAGTGTTTTAAATTGTTCCTCTATGACCACTGGTTACCGATATATCGCCAATGGTAAACACAGTACGTTGTCCCAATGTTATCCTTATGGGAAATAAGTAAAATTCTATATCTCGCTTATTTCTCAACGTATCTCAATAAAACTTGGCATATGGCTTCTTCTTGTTCAGATCTACTAAATATTGAATTGAATCCATCCATTTTTCACGTACCTGTTGCAGCAAACCTACATACACATTCCCCATATTATTTTTATAGTGCTTACAAAACATGTCAAATCTCGCAATGTTGGATTGAAATATGCTCTTTTGCATTTGAAATTCGCTAAGTATGCAGGTCTGCTGCAACGGGGGTATTCATATTTGCGGTTTTGGCCGCAAGGAATCTAACGATTGGAGCTGGTCACAATACTGTGAAAAAATCCCGTTTCCGCCCTACAGCCCTTCAAAGTGCCCATGCATGCATGTTATCGTTATGGACACTTTTACCTAAAACAGTGATGTGTTAGTAAGACGATTAATTTATTACGATCAAAGCTCGGTTTCTTGGTCCTAGAAAATTAAGATAATGTTTAAAACATAGACCATGTTTAACTAAACCCAGGGTTTGTAAAGGTCTAATGCCCTGATATCCTGTCCTTCTTTCTCTGTATGTTCTTTCTATTATGGATACTGACAATAACACATAAACATACAATTGAAATTTCATTTCCACCCTCAATTCAATCACTCCCTACATACTCGTCAGAAAATCCAATCGCGTTTTTTCCAACAAAAACATCCCTTAGGGTTGAGGGCGGGCGAATCATCCCCGACAATGGGGGTAGGTAAACATTACTCAGTGCGGGACGACGCTCAGTGCTCGTTATGGGGGGGAGGGAGGGTGTAGATAACCACTATCAGGTGCGGACCATTACTGCGTACACCCCGGAGCTACAGTGCACCCCCTCCCCCTGCAACGAGTCTACGCTGGAGCTGCGTAACACGGCCTACCTACACGTCTCTTTTTAATGAACGAACACGACGTTGAATCCAAGGTTTTACTCGTGTTTACAAATATGAACGGGTTTGTTCTGAACGGGTTAGAGACTGGAAGAGGAAAACAAGTTGCAGACTTTTGTTAATTTTCCTTTATTTTTTAGTTAGTTCGTTTTTTATTTATTTGTTGAGCACCCATACACTTTTCCCTAAAAGTAAACCACCATAATCTTTCTGTCAAACCACAAGCAAATAGTTGTAGTTAACTACACTGACGGTGCCAAATGTATATTCAAATCATTTACATTGGAGACGTGTGTAAAAATAATTGTTTTTATGACCAATATCCAAAGTAGTGTGCGTGAACGTGACCTCTGTATGTTTGCAGATGAGCACACTTTTCTTCTTTATTTTTTATTATTTGCAAAATAGCATGACTTCTTTTTTGTACGCCAAATACGGGTGATATGAAGGTTGACGGTTTAATTGACTCAAATTATCTAATTTCAGTGGGTTAAGGGAAATTGCCTTAAAGTAAACCAATGATGAAACTTATCTTCTCAATTATTTTTAATCAAAGATAACAACATATACACCTTCAAATATTTGGTGGATGAAAAATAAATTATTACTGTAGATTATGTTCACCCTCTTGGACTAAAAACTGACGTACAGGTCGAGTCAAATAACGTGACCCAGTCCGTCCACAAACTAATGTTAATTATACCATTGGGCTTACGGAAGGCCTGGGCCGTGTCATTTGATTCTATCTGTACATAAAAATTCTGAAGTTTCCAAAATCGTATTAATAAGTTCATAGGGAAATAGACCTTCGAACCAAAACTCAGAATTCTTTCAGGGCCAACTATCTTACAAATGCAATAAGTTTGCTTAACTTAACATTTTAAGTGTTTTAAACTATTTTTTTACCTGGAATACATTGTTCCCAGGACACAGTTCCCAGGACTATATTGTCAGCCAGTAAAACTTTATTTTATATTTTTTGTAAATAAGATGAGAAAATTGTTTAAATTTAATCCAAGGTTTTATTGCTTTTGATGCTTGCATTTTTCTGACATTCTGAAAAATCTTATAAAAGTAGCATTGTCAACTCTAAACCTAAGTGAAATACAATCAGATTTAAATCAACACATAGTTAATGGTATACTTATGTATGTAATTTTCTTGCCTCTTCAAACTAATATTGTTTATACGTTTAAAACTTTACAGGCGTTATTCCTGTAGATCAATCCACTCACCTTGTGCATTTTTAGCTATTGGAGTCACATTATGTAACGCCTTCAATTCTAATACAGCAATATAGCTACAGGCAAGTAATAATTTGGTGTCGTCGCTTTCGGTTGTACACTGGGGTTTCTTAGTGATATCATTCATTACATTATTTCACCGAGTATTAAATTACATCACACTATTCATTACATGTATTCATGTACCACCATCAAGCGACATGTAAGGTGGCAGCTTGGGGATTAGTTTAAAATTGTAAAAACTAGCCGACCGCTAATCGATACTTTCTGTGAAAAATTTTAGACTGATTCAAATCTCACATGAGATAGTCTCAGGAAATATAGAGGCTTTCATTGACAGGATATGGTGAAAACGCTAATTAAAACAAAATTATATCGTATGATTCCAATTAAATTCTTATCAACTTCCCAATTACAATATCCGCCGGCATGAAACATTCAATGAAATAATTTCTCTCATGTGAGTATAAATACTAATCAAAATGTTATATATCTTTAGCCCCACACATTTTTAGAGACAGGAGAAGATAACACTGGCATTGACAGGAACTGAGAGGGGGATAACGCCGGGACCGGGATACAGTGGCCTTTGTACGGCGGCGATGTGGCAGGAATGTGTCCGATACATCGCCTCTGTTTTATTACATTCGCTACACTTATCACAGTCATTCATGTTTTGTACGAATAGGTTTGGTAAAAAATAGAGAAATTGTTTTTGACTGTGATGTTGCGTATACAAAAATATTAAAATAAGAATTTAACAACCGATTGAAATATTCATGTTGTTAGAAAATTGATAAAATTAGATTTTTCCAAGTTTTTAACAAAGTGGCCGTGATAAGGCTACAAAATGCAGTGCTTGTAGTACAAGTATGAGAAATATAACATGTACTCACCTATTGTCCGCTTTTGCTTTCGTCACGTTAAAAGCTTTACTTTTCCATCTGTCCTTTTAATGATTATATTTACTTAGTTTATATTGTTTCAATAATTTCAATATTAGACACTTTGGAGTTAAAAGATCTTAAATTAAGCCCAAAAAATGTATGACCCTAACGTATACAATGATAGATATAAATTGCACAGCCATGTAGTACTGTGAAAAACAATAAAGAGAGCATCATGACGCCACTTGGCCAACACCTCGGCAGCTGCAGTTTACTCCGGAGTGCTCAGGTGCTGCAGACCCTGGGAACTGGCCTTTCCGCGTCCACCCACACCGCTGACGATAAACATATGATATTCCAACAATAGCTGTTTATGTATCACCGACGGTCCTCGTGTGTGGGAAAACGAAAAGCAACCTATACCAGGAGGTTTTGCTTTCCACCTTCATTAAAACGACCTACTGGATGTAGCCAAGTAAAAAATATAATACATCGTTTCCCTGCAAATGTAAAATTGATCAACAACTATGAAACAAATAGAAATACAAACAAATAACAAATAACAAACAAATAAATGTTGATTATTTATTTACAAATCCAACAACATTTATTTACAGGTGTCAAATGGTTCAACATTTATTAACTTGGGCGTATAAACAGATGGCAATCAAACATAAGTTTTGCATGAATTAAATATTAGTATATTTCACTACTAGTCACGAAAGTAGCCAATTTCGGGGCAAGATAGTGTGTTACTTGCGAGGCGTAAGCCGAGCATGCAAAACACTGTCGAGCCCCGAAATGGGACTTTAGTGACGAGTTGTGAACAATACTTTTCATCACGATGCAAATAAGTAACCAAACTTAAAAAAATCATCCAACATTTCATAATTTAGTCATTTTTCGGCTAAACTGTCTATTTTAGTTTAAAGTCAGCTGGTTGAAGTGTTAAAATAGGAATTTCGGAATGTAGTACAATACTAGGACATCAAGGTAGCGGTACCCAGCACGGCAACCAAGAAACCTCGCAAAACGTTTCTGGATGGACTGAAGTTGTTCAATTTGTCTTTGTTGTTGACAAGTGTCTTGAAAAGTACTACTGCAGCATCTTGATCCAAACCATGTTTGACAGTTCGGATGACCAACCCCAAGATCCGAGAAGCTATGGAACAGATGTAGTTGATGTGGGGGCCAAACTCCAAGGAAGAATCTATCAGACTTCTCATTAAGGGTACCCTCCAGATAACTGGTGTCCAGAATGTTCACCTTTCTGCTGAATTTTATGAACTTGTTTTTTGCAGGATCTCGTTAGAGGAGCACCAACAAGGTCAAGGGCTCTCTGCAAGGTGAGGCAATAAATGGAGGTTCCAATTTCAATTAAGAGCTTCATATAGTCAGCGAATAGCAAAAATGGAATGTCAATTGTTCATTTACATTGTGCATGAATGATTTAAAAATTTCTATTACAGTACTAAAAAGTATAATCAAAACTGACTTTGATAGAGATATTTGAACATGAAATAACTTTATCTAAAAAGAATTAAAATATTTTCGGCATTTAAAGTCCCGAAAGTAAAAGAGTCAATAAATATTTTATTAATTATAATTTGTTTAAGTAGCAAAGGATGGTAGCAGAGGTTTAGTTCTTCTTAAGCTTACAAAGAAGAACTAAACGTATCACGTTTGACCTAAAATATTAATTTAGGTTAATACCGTACTCGTTCAAAATGTCTGATGTACTATTATGAAAATAAACCAGTTCATAAAAAATAAAATAAATAAATGTTAATTCAATATTTTACTATATTTGTAATGGGGTCAAAGCTTACACCAGCTGCTGGCCTCGCATGCCGACGTGCCGTTGCCTCGGTGGAATATTGGCGGCGACAGGGAAAAGGTTAGCGCCAAGGCTGTTTTATGGTGATTGCAGGTCTCCTATATTTAAGGGTTACTTTTCACACTCCATGCAAATATGTAGTTTTTAATATTTTTTAATAAATTTTGTCATATATATTTTGTTTGTTTTAGGCGAAGTTACTTAGCCTAATACATTTTTCACCTCACTACGACGACATTAACTGTTTTTACATACGTCATATGGATGCCGAAAAAACTCTTCCGTCATCGGTTCAAAAACTTTCGGCCCTAGGGCCGAAACAATGTGTAAACGATAGGTTCCAACGACAGGCTAGATGCGATCATATTTATTTCATTGCTGTCGTTGTTCGGCAACCATGAAAAAGAACTTGTATCATCGCTCATTATCTCAGTTTCGTTTTCAGGTGTGTGAAATAAATATTAGGAATTTAGATGTTATTAAAGGTTTAGTGACTATTTGTGGAGGGATATTTGTTAAAATATTAATAAAATTAGTGCTAATCTTATTAATGGTTGGTCCAAAGTAGACATATTATATACCTTTCTTTCAGGAGATTTTATTAATTTCCTTTAATTTTCTAATCTAATAGGGAATACTTTTTTTTTTTTTTGGGTAGGAGGTGGAATGCGTTTACGCACACTGAGGGGCTCGTTGTCCCCTCAGTAGTGTCGGACTCCCACGAGCTCGATGTCCCGTGAACTACCGACTAAACCACCTCCCTCGGCACCGAGGACACTAGCCTGGAACTGTTTCACACATTACTTCGGGCTAGGCCTTTGATATTACGCCGCTAGGGCAATCTCCGTGGGGAAATGCTGAGGATTAAGGCCGATCGAGGTCGACCTTTTTCGCCCGAAGAATGGCCTGGACGTAGTGCTTGACACAGTTCCAGTTGCCCTCTCCCTGGAGCATAGCTCCAACGATGTTGTTTGGGCTGACGATCACGCCGATCTCAGATGAAAGCGAGGCTCGGCGGACGTGCCAACGGTCGCACTGAAAGAAGGTGTGCTCGGACGTATCTGGGATGCCGGGGCAATACAGACAGTCCGGGCTGGCGACTTTGCCCATCCGGTGCAGATAGGCTCGGAAGTACCCGTGTCCAGAAAGAAACTGGGTCACGTAGTAATCGACCTCGCCGTGCTGCCGCTCCACCCATGGTCGGACGGAAGGTATGAGCTGGAAGGTCCAACGTCCCCTCGGCTCGGCTTCCCAGTCGCGCTGCCAGGAGTCGAAGCTGCGATCGCGCTCTTCCCTGGCAGCTGTTTCCCGGCCCACTTCAGGCCTCCTCCGGTAAATCGCCTGCCTCTCCCTCGCGAGAAAGAGGACGGGGATGACTCCGGCGATCACCATCTCAGCAGGCTCGGAGACTGTGCGGTAGGCCGAAGCGACCCGCAGAGCTCCTCGGCGCTGGACTCGGGCAAGCCGGTCTCGGTAGACTCGCTTCTCGAGTGCGTGAGCCCATACCTCCGCCCCGTACAGCAAGACTGACTGGACGGCAGTCATGAGCAGACGGCGCTTGCAGGAACGAGGACCGCCGACATTGGGCATAAGCCTACCAAGGGCAGCGACACCCTTAGCGGCTTTGTCGGCGGCGCGCTGGATCTGCTCGCCGAAAGACAGTCTGCTGTCGACTGTGACTCCCAGGTACTTTGCAGCAGGCTTAGTCTCGAGTGTGACGTCACCTATCTGCACCGGGAACAAGGTGTTTATCCTCTTTTTGGTGAGGACGACGATCTCCGTCTTACTGATAGCCAGGGACAAGCCGTGATCTCGCATCCACCCGTTGACCTTGGTCATTACAACGCTGAGCCTCAGTTTTGCCTGCTCGACGTTCCTCGCAGCGATCAAGGCAGCGACGTCGTCAGCATAGCCAACGAGGCGGGTCTCATCGGGCATGTCTAGCCTCAGCAAGCTGTCGTAGGACACGTTCCAGAGATCTGGTCCGAGAATGGACCCCTGCGCAGCCCCGGAAGTGATGGGAATGCGCCGCTGACCTTCGGTCGTGTCGTACAACAGAACGCGGTCTGACAAATACGCTTCTATCATACGCAGGAGGTAGGAGGGAACTTGGAACGTATGCTCAAGCGCCCACAGCATATCGCTCCACCTGGCGGAGTTAAAAGCGTTCTTCACGTCGAGCGTGACGAGAAGGACCACGCGGCGCGACCAATGGTTGTGGTCCTCCGCCCTCCGCACTGCCTCAACTACCTCCTGAATAGCGTCGATGGTAGAGCGACCGGATCTGAAGCCGTACTGCTGCGGGGACAAGTCCCCCGCAGAGACGATGGCCTCGGTCAGCCTGACGCGCAGGAGCTTCTCAAGCACTTTCCCGGCCGTGTCGAGCATACACAGGGGTCGGAAAGAAGAAGGGGTCCCCGGTGTGCTCTTCGCCTTCGGGATAAGAACAAGGCGGGCAACCTTCCACGAAGAAAAGAAAACGCCTTCCGCCAGACACGCGTTGAACATATCGAGCAGAAGCCTTGGATTCACCTCCGCAGCGAGCTTGAGTACCTCCGCCGGAATGCCATCGGGACCGGGCGCTCTTCTGGGTCGTAGGGATCGGACGGCAGCGGTGAGTTCCTCTTCCCGGAAAACTGGGAAGGCGCCTACCTCTCCGAATTCCCTGACTGGCCGAACTGGGTGGCTGGGAAACAGTGTATCGACGACGGCGGCCATGGCTTGTGGTTCCATGACCGCAGGTGGTGAGCGAACCCCTAGCTTCTGGGTTACAAGTTTGTAGCCCATCCCCCAGGGGTCGTTGTCGATATCCTGACACAGCTGCTTCCAGCACCTGACTTTACTCCGGTTGATGGCACCGCGGAGCTCTCGGCGGGCCGCTCTATGCTCAGCCGATCTGGCATTTGCATCAGGGCGGTTCCTGGCTCGCTGCGCAGCTCGTCGGAGACCAAGGCATCTCCTCCGGAGTTCCGCGATTTCAGGCGTCCACCAGTAAACCGGCTTCTTCCTGTGGCGGCGGGAAACTCCGGGCATCGACTGCTCACACGCGGTCGCGATGAGACGCATCGTCGATGCTGCCAGATCTTCGGCGCTTATGAAATTCTCAATGCTCTGGTCTTTAATTACGTTTGTAAAAGTTTCTTTGCTCAGACGACTGGTGTTCCAGCGTCGAGCCAGAGGAGCAGGTTCAGCGCGCAAGCGCGCACCCTCGGGAAGGACCTTGAAAAGGATCGCCTGGTGGTCGCTGGAGGAGTAGTCCTCGCAGACACGCCAGTCGGAGATCCGCTGGACAATCCCTTCGGAGGCAAGGGATATGTCTGGTATCGTCTCTCTGCACCCCGGACGGCGAAAGGTGGAAATGCCGCCCGTGTTGAGGATACAGAGGCCCGACCTGGCAGCCGACTCGAGGATGTAACGACCTCGAGTGTCGGTCCGCGGGGAACCCCATTCCACGGCTTTGGCGTTAAAGTCGCCACCGACTATGACCCCGCCAGAGGTGTTCATGATCTTTTCCTCGATGGAATCGACCATGTGGCGGTAGTCTACGATCGGTTGGTTAGGCGTGAGGTAACAGGAGAAGACAGTGAAACCCCTGCTCCTCACCCAAACGAAGCCGTTGCCCGATCCGGAATCGAGAACAGGCACCTTCCCGAGGTCCAAGATCCATATCGCCGCAGTGCCGGAGGGATCCGAGAACCACTGCGCGGAGCGTCGGTTCTGGTACTGCTCACTGAGAAGCAGTAGGTCAGCACCCTGCTCCGTGGCGAACTGGAACAGCAAGTCGTTTGCTGTCCTGCTCCTCTGCATATTAAGTTGCAGAACACTGATCATTTCTTTTGTGTTTGGCAAAGCTCCTGGATGGCCTGCCTGTACTGCCCGCAACGACCTGACCCAGCGGAATGCTTGACCTGGTCGCCCTTCAAGCCGGCTTCAGTACACAGGACACAGGACAACGCTGCATTGCATGCGCTGGCCTTGTGGTCCTGGCCGCCGCACTTGAAGCAGAGCTTGCTTCTATCGGGTCCAGGGCAACGATTAGCGACGTGACCGAACCCCAGACATTTAAAACATCTGGAGGCCACGAGCTTTTCGCGCACCCGACAGCTCACATACCAGACTTTGAGGTGGCCCTTCTCCAGGAGCTTCGCAGCTGCTCTGGCTCCCAGCGTGAGGATCGCCACCTTCTGACCCCGAGCGTTCGCCTTTGAGAGGAAGGTTTTCACCTCGACGTTGTCGCCGATGGCGGATTTGACGGCAGCGGTCACCTCTGCCTCGGTCGTCAGCTCGTCAAGGTCCCTCACCTCCAGCGTCGACTTGGGTTCGAGAACGCGGACGGTCGCGTTCGCCCCCAAGATGGTCTGCAGGTCCTCGCTGAAGGCGGCTTTGCTTTTGGAGGCGTCACCGAGCTCGACCAAAAGATCGCCGGCTCGGGTCTTCCTCATGCCCTTGAGGGAATACTAAAAGTTGATAGTTTTCAAGGTATTTAGGAAAACCCAAAGAAATGGTACCTTCAGAACCCCCTTCCCTCCCCCCGCTCAAGGGCTACGGACGGGGATTTTTGATATGTTCACCACCTAACTAGTCCAAACAACGCTGCAAAGTCAAAAATTGTGTTCCATGCAATTCCCTATATACCTTTTTTGAGCATTCGTTGCCTGGAGTAAATATTACTAATAACTTATCTTCCAATATCTCTTCTGAGTTTGTTCTGAGTTTGTTGATTTTCTTTATTGACATACAAAAAAAAGAATGTGTAGACATACATTGACGATGCTATCGTGCTGTGCGGCACAGTTATGTATTTTTATTTGCTGTCAAAAGTGTATGTTCGTTTGTCATTGTTAAATGTTGGGTGTTTGAGCTCTGAATCATAATATGAACCATGAGTAGTAGAGAAACAGGAATTGACAAACATGAGAGGTATGAGAGGTATGATCCTATTCCAGGACATCTTCGATCCCATTTCAGGACGTCCCATTCCAGGACACCTTCGATCCTATTCTAGGATGGTTGTGTTATCCTATTCCAGGACGCCCTCCATCCCACTCTAGGACGTCTTATTCCAGGACTACTTCTATCCCATTTCAGGACGTCCCATTCCAGGACACCTTCGATTCTATTCCAGGACGGTTGTGTTTTCAATTTTCAAACCTAACCTAAGGCCCCCTATTTAAACCCAACTTTAAGCGCCCTAACCCAACTTTAAGCGCCCTATTTAACCTCACATAGCATCCTTTAGCGGGCATATTCAACCCAATTTCCCGTCATTTCTCGATTTTCAAACTTAAAAAATAAATACAATTAATTTGAACAGTTTGATGTGTTTAAATGTTTTCAGCTCAGCAGATATAAATGATGTCCGCTGTTATCATGGACTTGACCCGCGAGGTCGAGCGGCGTTATCTTAAACTCGACCGCGAAGTCACACAAAGTCATTCATTGTTGGTCACGTTGAAGTGTCGGTGAATTCAAACAGTGTATTCAACAATTTTCATTGGTAAGTCTTTCAATTTTACTAAAATTAGTTAATTTAAACAGAAAAGTAAACTTATGTTTTCTTTAAATGAAATAATACTTCCATCCTTCAATAATACTTGTAAATTTATTCAATTAAAAAATAAAGAGAGAAAGAAAAGAAACGTAAGTTGTAATTAATTTATTGCTTTAATTATTTAATGGATTACTTCGACTTAACTTAACAAAAGTACACTTTAATATCCAACTTTTATGTTTTAAATACTCTTAAATTTTGATATTTTTGATTTTAAACATATTTATCAGCGCCATATGTTTAATTATTTATTTTTCCTAAGAGTTCTTAAATTATTTATTTGTAGTAACTTTTAATATTTTCTATTTTAGATTAAAAAAATGGAGTCGCAGAAAGTTAATTGTGAGTTTTGCGGCAAGGGCATAAGTAAATCTAATATTTCGTATCATGAAAAAATATGCACGAAGAACCCTAATAAAGATGCTAGCACACGTTATTCAGTTAAGACGTGTGATAAATGTAACAAGCAAATTACAAATCAAAACTTTACTCGTCATTTGAAAATTTGTAAGAGTAGTAGTATGCAAATGTCGGTTCTAGGACAAAATAATAACTCTTCAAAATCTAACACTAGGAAGAGAAGTAGGGATGAAATGACGGTTCAGAACACATCAGAACCTGTTGCTAGTAGTAGTAGATGTGAAATGCCGGTTCAAAAACACAAGTCCCCGATTATGAAGAAAGCAAGCATCGAGTATAAAACTAAATGCCCCCGATGTGATAAACTGATAAGAAAAAGTAATATGAGCTACCATTTAAAAATTCATGAAAACCCCGAATTAGTTTCGAACCGTGGAGGTGTTGTTGATGATGACGAGGTCGGCCCCGCTCCCACTAAACGACCACGGCTTGATACATCCATTGTTAATGTTTTTAATAAAGCTGTGAATAGTATTGTCAATTTTGTGAAAGGCTCTTCTCCCCCTCCCGAACATGAGATCGAATTATCCCGGACAGCTTTTAATGGACGTTTAAATGTCTTTACTATCAAGAATAAAAACGATATGAAAGATCCGATACTGTTTTTGGCTAGTTTAAAAGATGTCGTTGTTGATAAAATTAATGAGCATCGTAATGAGGCGGATCTTAAAATAAGAATGGTGTTGTATATGGATTATTCGAAAGCAGAAGAGATTGCTGAATTTAATTTTAAAACTAAAAACGCAGTTATACTCTCGAGTACAGATGTGTCGGGGTATTTTGATGACGCTAAAGAAAAACTTATTAAAGAAATGGAAGATTTTCAAAACCGCGGTTCGGGCTGGTCATTATATAGCATCGATGAATTAGAGCTTCATATTAACCGTTATAACCCGTTCCGTGGGGGGTCAAGTTATATCCCTCTACCGAAAGAAATTGTGTTAAAGAGAGCAATTTTAAATGTTAAAAATGATGATCAAAAATGTTTCCTCTGGTCAATTCTTTCTGCACTACACCCTGTTGATTGGCGGAATCAACCCCGTAGAATTCACCATTACAGACAATACGAACATGAATTTGATGAGGCTTTAAAAGATATTCCATTTCCCGTTTCACTAAAAGCGAGTATTATATCAAAATTTGAGAAACGAGCCGGATTATCAGTCAATATTTATACGTGCGAGATAATGAAAACGATTAGGGACAGAGATGATTTTGAAGATTTCCCCGTTGAACCGAAGAAAAGAGATGATGACGACACTTATGATATTTATCCCCTGTACGTAACTAAAAATGAAATCCCCAACCGGCATGTTAATCTTTTTTATTTGAAAGACGAGAACAAAAACACCCACTATTGTTGGATAAAGAATATGAGCAGATTAGTGAGTTCGCAGTTATCAAAGTTTCATGGTAAAAAATATATTTGTGATCGCTGCCTGCTGTCTTTCGGCAAAAAGGAATTATTAAACGATCACAAGGCGGTCTGTAGAGAGCCAAACACTGTTGAATCGCATATTTGTAATCGCTGTCTGACGGAATTCAAAGAAGAATCCAAGCTAGAGAAACATAAAGAATTTTGTGTCGGCCAAGACCCTGTGAAAATTGTGATGCCTGAAGTAGATAAAAACGGGTCCCCTCCTTTTATTAATTTTAAAAATAAATATAGAAAAATGAAAGTTCCTTTTGTCGGCTATGTTGATTTTGAATGTATATTGAAACCGGTCTCAGATGAAACCGATGAAAATAAGCCCACTCCAACCGATGAAAATGAGCCCACTCCAACCGATGAAAAAGAGTCGTATACGAAAAAGTATCAATCGCACGAAGCCGCCAGTTTTTCTTTATATATAACCACCGCTGACGATGATTATGATATCCCGTTTGATTTATATCATGAGAGCTTCGGTCCCGACACAGCAAAAACCTTTGTAGAAACCATAACTCAGATATCGCGAGACTTGGAAAATTTATATAGTAGAGAGGCCGCAAAACCCATGAATATAACTAAATAAGATTATGAAACGAAGATTAATGGTGTTAATATTTGCCATATATGTGAAAAAGTGTTTGAAGTAAATAAAAAAGACCCTAAGAAGACTGACAAACGTGTTTTTGACCATGACCATTTGACTGGTAAATTCAGAGGGGTGGCGCACAACTCGTGCAATTTGAATTTTAGAAAACCGCACTTTTTACCCATCTTTGTCCACAACTTGAGTAATTACGATGCTCATCTGTTCGTCAAGTTATTGGGATTCGAACAGAACAAGATAGCGGTCTTAGCCACGACTGAAGAACGATATATATCTTTTGAACTCAAAGTAGAGGGTGGAGTAAACTTGAGATTTTTAGACTCATTTAGATTTATGAACTACAGCTTAGAAAATCTCGCGAATAACCTGACCAGAGATAAATTCAAACACGTAGCAAAGTTTTTCGAAAACGACAAGTTAGATTTAGTTTTGAGAAAAGGCATCTTTCCCTACGATTTTATGGATAGTATGGAAAAATTCGACTACCCGTCGCTGCCTTCCGAAGAAAATTTTGATAACAAATTGAATGAGACAACTGTCGATCCTGAAGATTACGAGCACGCGCGTAAAGTGTGGAATGAATTTGAGATTAAAAATATGAAGGAATACACGCTTTTGTACAACAAAACCGACACACTGCTATTGGCCGACATAGTTGAAAACTTCCGTGAAGTGTGCATGGACACTTACAAACTCGATCCCGCTTGGTATTTTACGAGTCCCGGTCTGGCTTGGGACGCCATGTTAAAAAAGACCGGTGTTGCTCTCGAGTTATTGACTGATCCCGACATGGAACTTATGATCACCAAGGGCATTCGCGGCGGAATTTCTCAGTGCTCCCACAGATATACTAGAGCCAATAACAGATATTTACCAGATTACGATCCTGAAAAGCCCGAAGAGTATCTCATTTATTTGGATGTAAATAATTTGTACGGATGGGCCATGTCGAAGTATTTACCTCAGAGCGATTTTAATTGGGTGGGTGAAGATGAATTACAAGATATCGAAAGTGATCTGCAAGATGGAAATTGGATCGACAACGAATCTGCATATGGTTTTATATTGGAAGTAGATTTGAAATACCCCAGGAAATTACACGACTCCCACAAAGACCTCCCGTTAGCACCAGAAAACAGATGCCCTCCCGGTTTTAATCAGAGAAAGCTTTTAACGACATTATACGATAAGGATAAATACGTGGTGCACTACCAAAACCTACAGCTCTACCTGTCATTGGGCATGGAGTTAAAGAAGATCCACAGGGGCATTAAATTCCGCCAATCGGCATGGTTGAAAGAATATATCGATATGAACACCGATATGAGGACAAAAGCGACCAACGAGTTTGAGAAAGATTTTTATAAACTGATGAATAACGCGGTGTTTGGTAAAACGATGGAGAACATACGTAAGCACGTAGACGTACGTCTGGTCACGCACGACAGGCAAATTGACAAACTAGTGGCCAGACCGAACTTTAAATCCGTTACCGTTTTCGCAGAGACATTGGCGGCCGTGCATATGGGTAAAACCAGATTATACTTTAATAAACCGATCTACGTAGGCATGTCAATATTAGATATTTCGAAGATAGCCGTTTATGACTTTCATTACAATGTCATGAGACCGAAATACGGTGATAAAGCCAGAGTTCAGTACACTGACACGGACAGCCTGACTTATAGCGTCAAAACAAAAGATATTTATGAGGATATAAAAAGTATGATCGACCACTTCGATACCAGCGATTACAAAGCAGATAACCCCTATAACATGCCGCGTGTGAATAAAAAAGTAATTGGCAAATGGAAAGACGAACTGGCCGGTGATGTTATGAATGAGTTCGTCGGGTTACGTTCGAAAATGTACGCCTACGACTCTGAGGGGGAGAGGAAGAAGAGGGAGGAGGAGAAGAAGAAGAATAAGAAGAAGGGGGATAAAAAAGAAAAAGGTGAGGGGATTAAAAAAGCTAAGGGGATAAAAAAGAATGTCGTTGACTTTCTGTCGATAAAAGACTATAAAAACTGTTTGTTTGATAAAGAAGTGATAAAGAAGACCATGAACACCATTAGAAGCAAACACCATGATTTATATTCGATCAAACAGCGCAAGATAGCCCTCTCCCCCTCTGATGATAAGAGATTTATCTGTGAAGACGGCGTGGAGACTCTTCCCTGGGGCCACTACAATATCCCTATCAAGCATCTGATTAATATCGAAGCGAATGCCGCACTGGACATGGATTAGAAGGTACGAGTTTGTTTATATTTTAAATACTTATACATGACATATTTCGATCATTACTAAAAATATTATTTTATTTTTTTCCTCCTTATAAAGGGGTAACGAATCGTTACCCCCTTTGAATTATCGATTTTATCATGGATAAACTATTTTTTCCTCTTCGAATTGTAAATTTTATAATTGATAAAAAAAATATTTATTAAAAACAAAGATATAAATTCAGTACTAGACTTTGACTAGAAAATATGAGTTTTTTTCTCTAAAAACCTTTAAAATGACTCATTTTTGAATAGTTTTTAGTTGGGACCCAATATGGGTCCCACCCCATTTTAGGACCCCTGTCCAACAGAAAGGGTCCTATTTTAGGATTTCCATGTTTCTCTCATAACGTATGACGATAATTATGTTTGTAAGATAACATTTTGCTATCGATGCAGAAAGAACTCTCCGACAGACCGTCACATGAAGATGTTACTCCCCAACAGATTACCGCATGAAGATGTTGAAATTTAAATATCGAAGATGTCGATGATTGAATATTTCCATGGTGTCGGCGGGGATATGAAATCGGCTCGTTATTGTAAATGAATTGATGAGGTATAATTTCTGTTTTCCCAATCAAATGACCTTTTTGAATTTCAAAATATTAAATATTAAATCGAATTTATTTTTTAATTTGATATACTTACTAACATAAATGTTTTTTACACAAGTTCAATTTTTTTAATAAAACTAAGATTCGAGTCTTTTCTGAAACTTAAATTTCATTCAATATCAACTAAAATTTTTTTTTTATTTACTAACACAATATTTTGTTAATACATTTGATATTTCACATGTTTCAGCTCTGGTTGTTCGCTCCTTTAGGACTATTAGTGTCTATTTCTAAAGGAGACTTCTCCAGTAAAAAAGAAGTTCCCTGTCGAAGGTGGGAACTTTGCCGTAGTGACAGGGCTTTCCACTAATACCCACCGACACTTAAAAAAGAAAAAAAAATTCATCTTCAAATTCTAAGGTAAGATATATGTTAATTAAAAAAATATTTAATGATTTTCTAACCCTTTATATCGTAGAGTTTATTTTTTCAAAAATATATATACATCTCAAAACATTCTAATTAAATTCCTTTCCAAATCGTAAGTGAAGCCGATCTCCGATACAACTACCACGTACGCTGTGGTCCCCTGATCCGCCACCGGACTGGCGACGGCGTTAGTAAAGTCCAATTTTATTTGAATATCTTTTCTTTTACTATCAGTGGAGAACGGGTGGTGATGCGTGTCGACGACCAACAACGGATACTTGTCTACAAAATCGACATCGTTTAAATAAACATCTTCATCTCCGAATAACACCTGCCTGATTGAGCAATAACTCCCGTATAAAATACTATAATGTTTATTATTTATCGCCAAATTTTGCTCCTCCTTCGGATACCGTTGTCCGTTGATTATAACATGGTAGTTTTTTATGTTTACAGCGTTGAATCGGCTCGGATCCTTCTCTTGATTGTTTTTACGGCTGGTCTGTAAACCTATGATTATAAACAGCGGGTTGGATATATTCCGGTATATGTTGGATATGTCGAAACTATATGAAGACCCCGACACTAAGTTTTTTTTCTATGCACTGCCACTGGTAATACCTGTATGTTAAATCGCCCTTATCACTCAATCGTTTTAGTCCTTGTATGAGTGGTAATTTTTTTATTCCTTCATAATCGACTAAGGGTATTTTTAACACGAAACTCGTGATTTTTATCTTCGCCTCGGCCGCCGTTTTTTCGTTAGCGCCAGTACCCTCCTTCCAACGGTTTATCGCGTCATCATCTTCGTTTCTTGTAAAAATTATTTCAAAACCTCCTTTGAATATCGGATATCTCAGAGCGTCGAAAAACCCAAGACCCAGATGTGACAACGGGCCATAAGCTTCGAACCCATCCACCCCTTTTTCGAATTTAGATAATGAAAAATCCCATCGTATAATGAGTGCTCTCACCCGATTTACTATAAGTTGTTAGAGCTTTAATTGTACTTGTGATACCGACTTCATCAACACAGTCTATCAATTGATTGTGTTTTTTTAAATCGATTCTCTTAAACAAAAATGCCGGGAAATTATCGATCAACTTGATAGGATCCGCCGCGTCGTACTTCGTATCATCCGCTTTTTTCACTACTTCCCCCTGTATGTGATAAAATATCTTCCTGTCATAAAACGCGTCTCCATGGTCAAAATAGAATGTCGTAAACTTATTCGGTGAATTGAAATTTAAATTGGTCACCGGTTGGATGGTATTGAATTCGCACCGCTCTATCTTATCAGACGCTTCCTCGTAATACTTTTCCATATCTATATTTAGATTTTAAGTTTTCAGTTTCGAATAAAAAAATAAAAACACGATTTAAACTTAATAAAAAATATACTTTTAAAATTGTCGGATAAATAAAATATTCATCTCCTACTGAACATGCGCATATATTTCTTCCTATCCGATGCCAAACCTAATTTATTCACATGAACCTTAAAATCCGCACCATTCGACAATTCACCACCTTTAACATTATTTTCCTTTAACGCTGACAAACATCGTCTTATGTGTTTAGCACCTTCCGGCCGAGTGATCAGTTTTTCGATCTCGTTATTTATAAACTTGACGATCCCGATTTTTTCGTTATTAAAATTATTATTTCCCGCTTCCTCCTCGGCTTGTATAAACTTTATTCTCTCCGACAACTCGTCGTAATCGTCTATATATTTATATTCCACGGGGTTGTTCGTATCCACGAGTAGACCTTTGCCGGACGAAGACGGCTTTTGTTTGAGTTCTTTCCATATGTCACTTATTAAATTCTTCCATTTCCAACCACCGCTCGCCTTGGGTCTGGGTGAGGTGGGATCGTTGTTATGATGTAGAGCGTGTGTTTTGATTAAAATATCTTTATATTTTTCAAAGTCCTGAGAAGTGAACGCGCCTATACTTATGAGTCTCTCCTTCGCTGTCGTACCGACCGCGGCTGTGGATTGTACACCGTGGATCTCCGCTCTAGTCAAGAGTGACCACAGTCCCTCGCTACCTACGTATCTGTCCATAGTTCTGTCCAGTATGATATCGTTGTTTTCGATGGATATGGTTTGCGATCCTACCGCGAGTTTGCTATTCGCGAAATCGTAATAAACGCCGAAACTCATATCGTTACAATTCGAGAGGTATTGCTTTGCGATATCACCAATTTCCTCGTTTTCAGTGAATTCGCGGATAGAACGATTCTGTAATTCCTGCGAAGTTTGCGCCGGTGATAAAACTGTAGACGCATCGAATACGTCTGGGTCCTCGATTGGAGTTATCGTTTCGTCCGCTTTATCTACCGGTCTACCAAGTGTTTTGTCCACTTTACCTACAGGTCTACCGGGTGTGCTCGACGTTCTAGGTCTGAACTGTCCGACAGTGGGGATGGGTCTTCTCAAAATGACACGGGGTTTTTTCTCTGTCTTTAAAGTTTCCGTCTGTTCTTTTATAGCTTTAACTACGGGTTCGTGTTGCTTCTCTTGTTCGCGCACCTTTTCCACTTCCGCTCTTCTAGACGTGTCGAATTCACTCTTTAATCGATCTTCCAATTTATCCAACCTCTTAGCCTCCGCGACGGTAATCGGTTTGTTTTTACGGTGAGGAGGAGGTGCTAACAATTGTTCTTTCGGTTTGGCATTTACTAACAACACGGGGTGTGAACTGAAAAGCTTTCTCCTTTCCTCAGCTTCGCGTATCTGATTTTTCTTACTGTCTTCTAGCCATTTTTCTTGTAACTTTTCATATTTTTTAGCCATTCGTACGTCGGCATCGTCCGGCCACATCTTATCGGCCATCTTCTGTTTTTTCACCAGCGTGCCGATGATCTCCTTATCATCGCTTTTCCTCTTCATTATATTATCTATATATATAGGTTTCGGGTTCAGAGTTTCGCTTTTCAAAAATAAAGAAAAAAAATAAATTTAAATAAAAATCTAAAACGATGCATACACGTTGTTTTTATAAAATATAACGTTTACAAATCGATTATTAAAAACGATGCATATACTTTGTTTTTAAAAATAAAACGATTCATATACATTGATCTTAGAAAATAACGTTTACGAATCGTTTATTAAAAACGATGCATATACTTTGTTTTTAAAAATAAAACGATTCATATACATTGATCTTAGAAAATAACGTTTACGAATCGATTATTAAAAACGATGCATACACATCGATTATCGTTCGATAACATCGTTTAACTCGTCTTTTAACTTGAACATGTATTTTCCGTTGTGCGCTTTCTTAGCGGTGTTTATTGTCAAAAATCCGAACGGTTCGCTCCAACACTTTTGACACATCTTTTCGAATTCATCAATCGTCATGTCCGATCCTACGAAATCGTCATAAATACGTTTCGTG
The DNA here is from genome assembly GCA_035578135.1 of Flexamia atlantica. Taxonomy (NCBI): domain Eukaryota; kingdom Metazoa; phylum Arthropoda; class Insecta; order Hemiptera; family Cicadellidae; genus Flexamia; species Flexamia atlantica. Next base: position 41,728,686 of record JAQJVK010000005.1, on the reverse strand, counting down.
TAGTGTTTGTTTTGTTTGAAGACGCATAGCAGGTTGACGTTGTTCCGTATCACTTGCATGTCGACTTTACCGTAGCTCTGACTGAGGTAGACGCAGGATAGTTTTTTATGTCTACCTCTGATGAAGTAGTCTTTTATCGCTTCTTGTTTTTCCATCAAACAGTCGTCGAACACCACGAGGGAGTTTTTCTTGCACTCGTCCAGTGGGGGTAAATCTTCGCAATTGCTAAAAAAGTATGCTATCTTCTTATTCAACTTGTTTTCAGCATCTATGTACTTTTCGCGTAATTCTACATAAGCCGGCTGTTCTATAGACTTACTGAACACATATAAATTTCTAAACACGAGACCGCGCGGATTATAAATAAAATTCAACAACAAGTTTGTTTTTCCACAACCCGAAGAGCCTACTATCAGACAACGTAATGGTTGAGGTAGAAGGTTATCTTCGATCTTCTCTTCGTAATACGGGACGATATCCATCACTCTCTATGAGGAAAAAAATAATGCACCGGTTAAGAAAAGAAATAAAATAAAATACGAGAAATAAGAATTTATTAGGATGGGAAAATGTTTACTATTTATTTCACCACAACATCACTTCCGACAATGTTTTTTTAACGAGGTTAATCAGGTCGAAATCGTCATCGTGAATTTTTATACATTTGCTTTTACGGTTATAATCGTATTTCACATCCTCTTTAACTATTTCTCTCAACACCTTTTTAGTTAAAATCTCATCGTCGATAGTTATGTATTCAATTTCAAAACATAGATCGTATCCACCCGATTCGTTGACGGCTTTGTCAAAAACACGTTTTTGCGTGTCTACGAATTTATATTCATTTTCACGATCCGTCCTCCTTAGAACACCGAACATTTGCTGGATCTGCGCGTTATTTATCAAAGTCTTGAACACTTTATTTTCCGATTCCAAACTAGTGACGCGGTACTGATGTTTCCTAAGCTTCGGTAAAAGTTTCTCGAAAATCCAATCTTTAAATTCGTTCATGTCATTTTTTCTCGCTACCAACAAACAACAAACACCGGAGTCATCGATGTAGACGGTATTGGGTTGCACTTTTGTAGGGGATTTCGCGGTATCGTATTGTTTTATCTCCGAATAGGTGGTTTTATACTTCTCATCGACATGATCGTTTACCGCTTTTCCCGGTCTGACATAACCCAATATTTCCGCGATGGTATTTGCGTGAAACCAAGGTTTTCTATCACCGTCGAATATAATGTAAATATCGTGATTTTCATACGTAAACTCGTTATTTTTTATATCGATCGTGTTAACCATTTTACCCCGCTAATATATAGAAATGTATCTCGTCGAGTCATGTTTTTTTATGATCAATTTAAAAAATATATTTGACGATTGCGTTAAACGTTTTTTGTTTCAATTATAAATTAGTCCCAATTTGGGATGCGTTAATGAATTATTTATAACAGCCCTAAAAGAGGAAGTGTTGAGTCCTGAATTAGGATAGCTTGGTATTATAAATAACGGTCCTAAATTGGGATGTGTTAAGTCCTAAAACAGGGTGGGACACGATTTGTGTCCCAACCCTTTTCGAGCGATAAAAGCTTAGTAAGGCTTATATTACAAAACCACGGGTCTAAAAATAAACAATTACGAGGACCTGTAGTTTTAAGGGGTCTATATTTTTAAGTGTTTTTTTTTTAAATAATCAAAACTCCGTCTTTTGCAGTTCCCTCTCGTAAAAACCACCGATTACTTCTTCACCGTCTAGAGCCTCGATTTTGTACGTGACGGGTTTGGTGTTTAAAACTTGCGCGATCACAAAAATTTCGCTAGTCCAGTTTTGTTTATATTTATTTCTAAATACGACTTTACTCGCTGTTATACGGACTCTGTCTCCGACGTCGAATTTCGGTTTTTTACGCGGCACTTCACTTTCGAGATCCTTATATATTTCCAACACTTCGGACTCGTTGCTCTTATTGACATCGGCCGGGCGCATTTTTATCGTGCTGTGGTAATCGTGTTTGTTGAATTCGTCGGTGAGCTCTTGTAAGACGTCGTACCATTTGTGCGAGTTTCTCACTTGGAATTTGACTCTGAATTTATCGTTTAACGTCCTGTGGTATCTCTCGATTATCGCCGACTTTTCCTCGCTCTCCGTATGGTACATTTTTATGCCGTGTTTTTTGAGCATGTCGTTAAAAGGTTTATTTTTAAACTCGGTCCCCTTATCCGTGTGCAGCAGTTCGGGCGTAGTGTGACCGTCCTTTTTCGCTCTCTCTATTATCCTCTCAAAAGCGGCCGTCACTACTGCGCCGTCTTTTTTCTTCAACGGTTCGGACCAGACGAATTTGCTAAAACAGTCTATCACGTTTAAGATGTATTTGTACCAGTTGTTCTCTCTGGCGAATTGTTTCATGATGAGCAGATCCGCGGCCCACAGATTATCCAGACCTTTCATGATTATCCTGCGTTTTATAAATTTTTTCACTACCGGTTTGTGCAGTTCTTTCGCCTCCACCACTTCGGGCGGCTCTTTGATAAACGAGTTTTTAACACCGCCGCAGACCGCGCAATCGGAACTCGCCAACCATCTTTTATTTTTCGTTTTCACAATTTTCATGTTCTCTGACGCGGTCTGTGTTTTACACGTGCGACAGTAAGAATTCATCTCTTATATTAATGAAATTAAATGTTCGTTCGATAGAAAAAAATATCAATCATTTGGCAAGTTTTAATTTTTTATATGAATTCAAAATATTAATTTTTATACATAGATAATGGGGAATCACAAGAGGAAAATAAATTTGACTAAAGGTCAACTGAATAAGCTGCGGATAGCTCATAAGAAGCTTAAACGCGCAGTGCTTACTTTAACAAAAGATCAATTAAAAAATGGTAATACCGAAGTGTCACTCGATGGTGATCAAAACAAACAAGTGGAAAAAGCGTTGAAAAACAATAGAGGGACACGGTTGATTTTTGATTATTCACAGTTGAAGGAAATGATCGATGGAGGTCTTCTGAAGGAAGTTTTAGAACTGGCTGAAAACAATATTCCGTATTTTAAGAAATTCGCCTCACCTCTGATAAAGAATAAAGTGGCGCCTGTGTTGAAGAATGATTTCGTGCCGTGGTTGAAAAATTTAATAGACAATGAACTGGACGAATTGATTAATAAAGATAAAACCGGAGCCGGTCTGGAGAAACGTGTAAGCAGAAAATTGCATAAGACTCTTAAAGATATTAGAGAGGATAAAAAAAACTAGTTCCGCTGTCCATGTCCGAACTGGAGACATGGGCCAACAAGTTGAAAATCAACAATTTCCGTGGTGTTTTTATGCGAGAGTGTTTACCCGACAAGCCGCGCAAAAACGAGTGTGCTATTATTAATCTAGGTGATCTGGAGTCGGGCGGCACGCATTGGACTTGTTATACGAAAAAAGGTAATTATGTCATATATTTCGATTCGTTCGGTGAGGCGCCTCCACCTTTAGAATTGGAGAAATATCTAAACATGACTAAAGGTATTTTTTATAATCATATGAGATATCAAAATTATGACGATCCACCTATATGCGGTCATTTATGTTTGGAGGTATTGCGACGTTTTTCCAGAGGACAGGATTTCAATACGATAGAACGTGCTTTACAAAACGATAAATACACATTTTTGAGATGGTTCGAATAATTTTATTTTTTTTCTCCCTCGCTCTTAATAAATAATCTTAACCGCAATTTAAAAAAGTATATATAGAGAAATGGTGTATTTCAGATTGACGGGTCAGAGTCCGCATTTGCAATTGAAGCTCGAAAACCCCATACACTTGAAAGAGGACGTGCGTTATTATCTAGCGCTCACGGGGTTTTCATTTCATAACTATTTTTATAACTTGAACGAGGAGGCTTCAATTACTTTTTATATGGGGGAGATAAGTCGTCCTACACTAACTTTTAAAGCGGAATTTTGGGATTTGAAAACCATGCAGAGAGAAATCAGGGAATTCATGAGGATTAATAAGTTTACACCGGCGATAGATGTGGAAAAGTTTAAGATTTTTCGAGACCCACAGTCTAAGATATGTATCAAATCTCCAGTCAAGTTCCATATAAACAACGAGCTGCGACGGTTTCTCGGATTTGATGAATTGAAAAAAGATGAAACCTTATTCGAATTACAGTTTACAGCGAACAAGATTTTATCAATATATGAGGAGGAAAGTAAATTACAAATCAGACCGTTCCACATGATCGAAGTGCATTGCGATTTAGTCGAACATTCGTATGTCAATCACGCGGAGCATTGGCACAGACACGATTTCTCCTCGTTGTTGTATCACTCGAGTCCGCGAGAACACAGAGATAAAATTTACGAGAAACCGTCCGTTTTAAATTACATACCGCTCAAACCTAACACGCAGACGATAAGAGAAATCAACATTTATCTGACGGATGAAAACTACGTTCCCCTGCAAAACGCTCTGCCCGATTATATCATTTATTTAAAACTAGTCGATGAGTCGGAATTAAATATGAATTAGTTTTCGTCAAAAGCGATGATTTATTACATCTTTTGAAACGCTCTCAATTTTTTATTCGACTATGAAAATATATTTTTATATATAGACGGAAGAAAGATGGAAATGGAAAAGGATTATTATAAAGATATCCTCGACGAAGTGAATGGTAATTCTTTCGCGAAGATAAGTGATTTAGAAATCGATAAAAAATATTTGGTCAATAGCATAGAAAGAATTCATTATGCTTATGGTCTTAGAGTTTTGGTTACATGTGATGATGTGCGGTTTCAACTACCCGACAGTTGGAACGAGAGAATGACTACGAAAAATATAAACGCGCTATTGAAATCGGACCAACCGTTGTATGTGGTGTACCATGGAAAGATCCCATTGTTGAATGATAAGTTTAAACACGATATCAAGTTTGTGAGAGATTGAATATTCGTTATTATTATTTGATTATACTTGTTATTTTATTTATGATTTAATTTTTTTTTCGTTCCTGAAATGTATTTTTGCACAACAGCTTAATAATTTATGTAGTGCGAATATAAGCGAATGTAATATATAGGTAAAAAAATGGAGTCTGTCACTTTTAAATATTTCAAATTGTCAGAGTTCGCCTCACCACCCGTCAGAGGTTCACCGGACGCGGCCGGTTGCGATTTGAAAAGCGCTTATGACTATGTAGTACCCGGTCGCGGTAAACAGTTGATAAAGACGGACTTGTCTTTTCAATTTCCCCGCGGATGTTACGGTAGAGTAGCACCTCGAAGTGGCTTAGCTGCTAAGCATTTCATCGACGTGGGCGCCGGCGTGATAGACTTTGATTATACAGGCGATTTGCGTGTGTTGTTGTTTAACCATTCGGACGATGATTTCATCGTTAAAAGAGGTGATCGAATCGCTCAGTTAATATTGGAGGTTTATAGAAACGATGTGCCGGTAGACGGTGGAATCGATATGCGGAATACGGAACGCGGAAGTAATGGATTCGGTTCGACCGGTGTGTAATGAATTTTTAATTACATACGATGATTTTAATTATTTAATTTATTTTTTATTTTTTTATTTTTTTACGTCTGAAATATATTTCTGCAAATCGGTTTAATAAAAAACTCGGTTGGAATTTAAATGATATACTATATAGATGAATAAAATGGAGTCTCATAACATGATTATTACTCTGGAAGGAAATATCGGTGCGGGTAAAACTACTTTTGCCACAGGCTTGTTTGATCGGTTTAAAAACCTAGGGTTTAAAACCGTACACATACAAGAGCCAGTCGGCGCATGGCGGGATTTTCACGGTACGAATTTATTAGACCTCTTGTATAAAGATATCGAGAGATGGGCCTTCACTTTTCAAGCTAACGCGTTAATGTATATGACGGAGTGCGATAAGAGAGCCGTTGAATATGCGAAGAAGGGTTATATCGTGATTAAAGAGCGCTCTGCGTTCACTGTAAGACATGTTTTTAATGAACATTACAAAAAGTTTATGACGCCCGCTGAGGTTCAAATTTTAACGGATCTAAGTAATAAGTATGTCGATCCGCGTAAGACTGCATTTGATGAGGGCGGTGTTAAAGATATTACCTTGTACTTGCGGACGAATCCAACAACATGTTTTGAACGTAAGTTAATAAGAAGGCGTCCGGAAGAAGTAGGTAAAAAGAACCTTGTGGATGAAGAGTATTTAAAAGAATTGCATGCGATTCACGAGGCTGCTATTTCCAAGTCGATCGGGGAGGTTATTACAGCTGATGGAACTAAATTTGACCCTAATGATCCGAAGTCAGTTAGAATTTTAGGGAGTGACGAGTTTGTGTTTGATGCTTTAATGGACATTGGTGAGTTGGATGTTTTGGATAATATCGGTGATACTATAGGAATTAAAGTTAATCTAGAGGATTGTTGGACGTTTGAGGGAGATAAAATTACCCGTAAGAAATGTTAATTATGTTTTAAAGCGTTATAAATTGATTTTTTTGTCAAGGTCTGTTAGGACATATATGTTAAAGAGGCTAAGAGGCTTAGGGTATAAAAAATGCAATTTATTTAATTATTTTATTTTTTATAAGTGTGGACTTGTTATGGTGTTGGGTCAAATGTTCTGATTTGGGACGGAACTGGTCCTGGAATGGGACGTCCTGAAATGGGATCCAAAGCGTCGTGAAATAGGATCACACCTAAATATCCTGATTTGGGACGGAACTTGTCCTGGAATGGGACGTCCTGAAATGGGATCAAAAGCGTCCTGAAATAGGGTCACACCTAAATGTCCTGATTTGGGACGGAACTTGTCCTAAAATGGGACGTCCTGAAATGGGATCAAAAGCGTCCTGAAATAGGGTCACACCTAAATGTCCTGATTTGGGACGGAACTTGTCCTAAAATGGGACGTCCTGAAATGGGATCGAAGATGTCCTGGAATAGGATCATACCTCTCATACCTCTCATGTTTGTCAATTCCTGTTTCTCTACTACTACCATGACAACCACTTAGGTTTGCAAATGTAACTAGTTAAGGACAGCTGAAGATGCATTTAATAAATGTGAAACGTGTCCTGCAATAAACTGATGGAATAAAATAATCAAACCAGGCAAAATGTTACTCCTACAATAATATAACAAAAATCTAAGAATTTAATATTCACTTTTATGCATGGGCGTTAAGTTCAGGGAGTTTATAGTTAATCACTATCATCACGATCATCACTCTCATCCTTCACTCATATTCAGGGTAACGTCCTCCATGAGGTACCTGTCTTATTAAAGTGATTAAAAAAAAGTGATTAACTAATTATCACAGTGATTAACTATAAACTCTCCCATATAGTTAATAGTTAATTACTATTAATTACTGGCATCAAGTCATCAATAAATCAATATTTCTAAACGGATACAGTACTCCAAATTATTTTAAACTGTTTTATTAGGTTTTACCTATGTTAGCGAATTTCCCCTATAGGGAAGAAGCTAAAGAAGCTATTACCGTAGGTCTCATGGTAAGACCTAAGCCCGAGACCATGATAACTTTTCGTTTTGGGGCCACCAGAAGCAAAAAACACCATTCGTTCGAATTTATATATATATATATATATGTATATGTATATGTATCTATACTTGTATGTGTCTGTTAGCACGATAGCGACCGTAAAAATGGTCCAATCTTAATGAAAATCGGTACAGACGTGTAAAGTGGCAATCACTCGGACGAGTTCGTGAACCAGCCCAATCGGGCCACCGGAAGGGGGGTAAATGGGGAAAAACACCCCCAAAAATGGGTTTTTTGAGTTTTTTACAAATAAAAATAAAATTTATCGAATTTTTGTTGGCAACATTGAATTCAGCTCAAAAAAAACAAACAATTTAGTATCTTGAATCACTGTTCTATGTCCATTGGTTACCGAGATATTGAAAGTGGTAAACACAGTACGTTGTCCCTATGTTAACCTTATGGGAAATAAGTAAAATTCTATATCTCGCTTATTACTCAACATATGTTGATAAAACTTGGCAAATGGCTTCTTCTAGTTCAGATCTACTAAATATTGAATTAAAACTACCCAGTTTTAATATACCTGTAGCAGCAAACCTGCATACTCATTCCCCGTGTTATTCTTATGGAGCTTACCAAAACATGTCAAATCTCGCTATGTTGGATTGAAATATGTTGTTTTGCATTTGAAATTCGCTGAGTATGCAGGTCTGCTGCAACGGGGGTATTTTTACGTTTTACTACGTTTGTCTGCCTCTGTTATAGAAAAGACCAAGGCAAATATCTAACTTCTCAAATAAATGTTGTCATAATATAAAGTAATAAAGTATTTTCTTATAATTTAATTTTTATAAAGTATGGTATTACTACAAGAAAAAAATCTTCAATGATTAGGATAACATGTGCTATTAATATCATACTCTTAACTCGTAGAACACAAAATAAATCTTCTATGTAAACCAGATATGTGTAAGATTTATTTCTGGGCTCAGCTGTCTTTGTTCATCGTGCTTTTAATTTAATGGTCCTAGCAGCATGATTTGGGCTGGTTAAATTCAATATTTAACCGAGCTACACACGGCATCACACACAACACACACGATTTAATGAAACTACGTTATACAACCGCAGCCGAGACTACGTCTGTCGTCTTAAGTGGCTAATAATCTGTCGGCGCCTAAAGATATAATTACATATACATAACATCTAAATTTCCAATCTACATCATTACCAATCTACATTTCCAATCTATGAACATTTGATGAATTGACAATCAAAACCTAATTAGAACCAAAAGCCTATCAAATGAAATAATTAAATAATTTGTTTTCCAACCAGTCTAAAATGATAATTTTGAGTTTTATTTTGGGCCTTCCTGTAGAAAGAACACTATATATGAATTAGCAGACATGCACATCTAATTAAATTTGTTAGATGTTTACTCTGAATGAGTAAAAATATACCATTTTTAATTAATTGCTTTGTTCTCTTACTGCTACTGGTTTAAGAAAAAAACTAGAACGGGCTTAATTTTAAAAAGCTGAATGAGGGGAATCCCTCGAGAGCGGAATGCAGAAAGGGACTTTGCTTAAAATCTTCATTAAGGCTGCAATAATTATTTATAACTTGTCGCGCTTAAAGTAGGAAGCCTTTGTAAGGGTTTCATTAAAAGTCCGAAATCCACTCCTCTCTGTGCCTCTTGTTTAACTTGACGGCTTAAGTGTTTTGAGAAGAGGGGGTGGGGGGTGAGGGTTAAGTGTTTTAAGTTTTTAAGAGAGGATTAAATCCAAGCCAAAGGTTATAGAGCGGAATTATAAAACAGAGAAAATGTCTTAAAATGAAAATAAAATGGCCAATAAAATATCTGAGTTTTGTCGCACCATTAGTAGCTCATCGCCACTTTAAATATGTTTTAAAGTTTTTTCTGCTAAGTTAAGTTAGTTTTTCTGATAAAATTTTAAATAGGCAATCAATTAGTTGTTTACTTAACAATAGCTCAATGTTAAAATGAATGTTGACAGTTTTTATAGTTGAAAAATGCATTCAAAGTGTTGAACAGGGTTTTTTTAACGCAACCCAAATTTATTTTATCAGTGAAGGATTATTACCCCCCAAGATCTCCGGATCCCCACTATATTATTTTCTTTGAGGATACACAAACAGTAAGGCGTACGAAAACAATTAAAGTAGGATATTAAGCACCTCAAAACAAGCACAACAAATTGAATACGATAAATTCAAAGAGATACTTTGCAAACCGCGTTTACATGAATTTGGTGGAGACAACACAACTTTGTATACATTAAATGTCAGTGGGCGATTGTTTAAACACATAATGTAAGCTAAATGTGATGAAACCTAAATAATAGGTTGCATAAAATAAAGATTAACAAAACAATACTCATTTCATTTTTACATGCGCATTATTCAATCATAAAAATGGGTTGCGTTAAAAAAACACCCTATACTATCCGCTCTTGTAATACGCAACCTATCTAAAATTGATAGGACTGAATGTTTTTGATTTGTTAGAGTTTTCTTTCAGAATATATCATTGCAATAAAAACCCATCATCGGTGACATAAAAAACTCAAACTGTTTCTTTACTCTTTAGCCATAGTTAAATATCGACCAAATATTATATTTCCAAATGGTTATTTTGTGAAACTTGAAGCAAATAATTGAAGTAAGATCTTCATGAAGTAATAAAAATCCGTACAGAACGTGTTGTTACATTTTTACGAGCAACGCGTTCGTTCCTCTAAATGAATTAAGCACCCTACAACACCGTATGTAAAATACAATCCTTGATGAAAACAAGGGAACTCAATTTGAGCTACTGTTTTATATTTACTTTGCTTTCGTTTATCCGGGGTTTTGCGCGCCTGGATGATCAGAGTGGTTCAGAGCCTTTGACTTCATCACACAAAGTCGGATTACAACATTTCCACGTGTCAACTCCAAACACTCGATTAATCATGGGCAGCTTGGCCTTTGGCTCTCTCTGTTCTGTATGTTATGGATTCACCTCTCTCGCATTCTATGAAAGTATTCTACGTGTTGGATGTGTTTCATACAGCACCTCTCTCGCATTGTGCGAAAGTATTATGTGTGATAAATTCACATCTCTCTCTCATTGTATAACTGGCGCCAATTCTTGGGGCCCACGCCGTCCAAAAGACTAGTGTTAATTTTAGCATTGGGCTTATGGACGGCGTGGGCCCCAAGAATTGGCGGCAGGTACATAAGTATTCTGTATGTTGGATACACCTATCTCGCATTGCACATAAGTATTCTATTCTTTGTTTGAAATTCATTGTTGGTGATGGTGATTTTATATTTTCATTAGGATTTTTGCGGACATTTGCCATCACTGATTAGTAAAAAACAAGTTTCACGACGTTTCGGGATCTGGAATCTGATCCCGTCTTCAGCTCTCAGCTGATTCAGTCTCAGCTCAGCTCTGATTGGGTGTGGACGTGCTCTCTCCTGCCTGGTGATTCTTGATACTTGTGATTCCTGTGTTATTTTGTGTATTGTTTTTCTTTTCAGCTTATTGTTTTCGTGACTGCTTTTACAGTTCTCTGTTTTAGCTGTGTTTTTCTCCAGGTTTTCCTGGCTATGTGTTACTAATCTTGTTATGTTCTAGGTTTTCTTCCACCTGAAGACGGGATCAGATTCCAGATCCCGAAACGTCGTAAAACTTGTTTTTTACTAATCAGTGATGGCAAATGTCCGCAAAAATCCTAATCAAAATATAAGTATTCTATGATGTGTAGGATGCACCTCTCTCGCATTGTACATAAGTATTCTGTGTGTTGGATACACCTCTCTCGCATTGTACGTAAGTGTTCTATGATGTGTAGGATGCACCTCTCTCGCATTGTACATAAGTATTCTGTATGTTGGATACACCTCTCTCGCATTGCACATAAGTATTCTATGATGTGTAGGATGCACCTCTCTCGCATTGTACATAAGTATTCTGTATGTTAGATACACCTCTCTCGCATTTTACGTAAGTGTTCTATGATGTGTAGGATGCACCTCTCTCGCATTGTACATAAGTATTCTGTATGTTGGATACACCTCTCTCGCATTGCACATAAGTATTCTATGATGTGTAGGATGCACCTCTCTCGCATTGTACATAAGTATTCTGTGTGTTGGATACACCTCTCTCGCATTGTACGTAAGTGTTCTATGATGTGTAGGATGCACCTCTCTCGCATTGTACATAAGTATTCTGTATGTTGGATACACCTCTCTCGCATTGCACATAAGTATTCTATGATGTGTAGGATGCACCTCTCTCGCATTGTACATAAGTATTCTGTATGTTAGATACACCTCTCTCGCATTGTACGTAAGTGTTCTATGATGTGTAGGATGCACCTCTCTCGCATTGTACATAAGTATTCTGTATGTTGGATACACCTCTCTCGCATTGCACATAAGTATTCTATGATGTGTAGGATGCACCTCTCTCGCATTGTACATAAGTATTCTGTATGTTAGATACACCTCTCTCGCATTGTACGTAAGTGTTCTATGATGTGTAGGATGCACCTCTCTCGCATTGTACATAAGTATTCTGTGTGTTGGATACACCTCTCTCGCATTGTACGTAAGTGTTCTATGATGTGTAGGATGCACCTCTCCTCGCATTGTACATAAGTATTCTGTGTGTTGGATACACCTCTCTCGCATTGTACGTAAGTGTTCTATGATGTGTAGGATGCACCTCTCTCGCATTGTACATAAGTATTCTGTGTGTTGGATACACCTCTCTCGCATTGTACGTAAGTGTTCCGTATGTTGGATGCACCTCTCTCGTATTGTACATAAATATTCTGTGTGTTGGATGCACCTCTCTCTCATTGTACATAAGTATTCTGTGTGTTGGATACGTAAGTTTTCCGTATGTTGGATGCACCTCTCTCGTATTGTACATAAATATTCAGTGTGTTGGATACACCTCTCTCGCATTGTACATAAATATTCTGTGAGTTGGACATGGGCGGATTTCTGGGGGTGGGATATTTGGTGGATTTATTGGCAGTGAAGGGGGGAAATGTTTTCAACATAACTTTGATTGAGGTATTTGCTTATATTACAAATGGTTGTTGTTAAATAAAATAAGTATACCTACTTGGAATAAGGCCGTAAGACGGACCATTTAAATAGGAGTTTGATGTTTGATGTTTGAGTTTGAGCCTACAATACTTCAAACGTTAGATGAGCTGGCACCCCCAAATTATGACCTAAATCCGCCCATGGAGTTGGATGCACCTCTCTAGCATTACGGAAGCGTTTCGTGTGTTGGATAAACGTCTCTCTCATCGCAAGTAAGTGTTAGATACGTTGCGTACACGTCTCTCTTATGGGACTTAAGTATGTTGGATATGTTGGGTACATATCTCTTGCATCGTACGTAAGTGACGTGATGTGTTGGTTAATGATATACTAACTCGGGGGGGGGGGGGGGGGGGGTGGAAGTAGGTTTAATATCAAATACGTTGTATTGTTATACAATTAGTCCAAAAATGGTATGGGGCTTCAATAAGCTCAAATCATTTTCAATTGAATTTGAAGGTTCAACATTTCGAATTTGAATAATTTTGAATTTGAGGTTTAAAAACCGTCAAAAACTTTTAATTTGGTAAGTTTCAATTTTCAATTTAATGTCCCATTCAATTACAAAACTTATTTGTAGTCCTAATTTAATTTATTCACAGTGTAAAATACAATTCTGTTATCAAACAAATGTAAAGTAAATAAAAAAAGATTTTACCCAAACTTTTTTGGATTAAAGCTGCATAAAACTATTCCAACAAGAATATATAAAATTTACTTTCATACTTTATCAATGTATTAACTTAGCAATGTCACACAACTAAACGTCATAATGACAGGATTTGACTTGGTCGTGGCGAGGTATGTTTGGTTCGGTCCATTATTGGTACATTTATCGACGCTGATTAAAACCGTCCCTTACTCTAACTGTCACATGATTCTACCTTTTATAGAACTTGTTATTAGTTAACATAAACTTCCTACTGTCCATACATTTCCTTGATAAGTACACTTCATTAAATGTATTTATAATTTTGGAGGAGTATTAAGGGAAGGTAAAATATTATCTGATATGAAATAACTTGTCTATGAGTTCTCGAATTTATTGGTTTTACAATACTTTTTATGTTGTTACAGAAGTTGATACCAGTGCATTTTACTGCATTTATACTTGGCGTCACTGCAAGGTTCAACATTTAAAAAGTAGTTTACTTTCCTCTCTTTTTCTTGCCTTATAGTCGGGTCACCTGCATACTTCTCAAGTTATAAATTATAACACTGGTAAGAATAACACTGGTAACATAACACTGGTATTATAACACAATAACACTGGTATTATAGCACTGGTAAGAATCAGCAACACTTCAGTAAACACTGTATTGTAAAGATGCCAATTGATTATAATAATATTAGTCGTTGACATGTAATTCTATAGACAGCACTACTATTATGATTTAAAGAGTGTCATTCTCTCTCGAGGTTTTATTTTCATCCCTCCAAAAATATAAAATTATAAACAATGCCTCTGCCGGAAGGGTTGATATCGAAGGGTCGGATAGGGGATGATGTGGGGTTGGGGATGACGAGGTTTGTTTAGCCACAAACGTCCCTCTCAAAGACAAAAAATCGAACATATTCTGTCGGCCAAATTGGCGATATTGCATTCTGCACGATGAGGGGCGAAACAATCTCCCTCCCACCAACACTCGCCCCTGCACAGCGCATATCATCTGCTGTCAGGTTCACTATTTGATAGCAACGCGTTCTTACCCTCTATAAAGAAGCTGCTCGATAATTCTGTTGACATATTTCCATAGCATGCTAGCGACGGCTTTGGAAAATATTAATGCTTCTAGAAGTCCCAGAAAGTTTCAATTTTAAAGAGAGCGTGCGTACAGGACCGTGACAAACACAGGGCCAACGAGGATGGTGCCCCGGGCCAACGAGTTCAGGGGCCCATAATCGAAGTCTAAAATTAGTGGAAAAGCTTTAAAAAATAAGCCATATAGTCTACTTAAATTTCAAAGGGTTTTTTCCATGATAGTTATATTTTTATGTATTTTGTTTATTGTACCTTACAATTAAATGTATTTAAAACTTATTACATATAGAATTATTTATAGTAAAATATGTTAATATGTGGACGTGGTGAAAATATAAACTAATTAAATGTTTCCCTAGAATTCTGTTAGTAAATTAATTACTTCCCCGAAGGACAAACCTCGTATTTTATTTAGCTAGGGGGCTTCTCACAAGTGTTGACACGAGGCCCCCATAAAGTTATAATTACGGTCCTGGTTTAACGTCGTCATCATATTGCGTTGCATATTGTTTTTGGATCAGAGGCACCAATATTTAATCTTTGGTTACAATAGTTTGTTGCCTAAATACAGGCTATAAAAACTTTCTCCCTTTTCTTCGCATAAACTTTGAACTGGTGTGAGTTAAAATTTGGTAAGTTTTGCGGAGATCCTTTGAATTAATTAGTTGAAATGAAACTAGAAAAGGTTTTGGGCTTAAAGATTCTGACCACATAATAGACAACCCCTTTTAATTAGGTGCGCAAGTATTTCAAATAATATATATTAATAATATTCATGATATTAATAATAAATATTTAAATTCTGAAAAAGCATGCATCAATTTTCTAAATACGGCATTAATTTCAGATGTAAAAAAAATAATCAACCCAAAATGCTATTTAACTTCTCACAAAATACTGCAATATTTTAGAGGAACCTGGTAGAGCAGATAAACTTTTCTCAATAATGATTTATTACACATTTCCGATTAGACGCGAATTATTTTACCCTTTCTACGTACAGTTGCTAAAGTTTGAGAAGAGGTTTAATCAGACGGGAAGCATACGATGAACGTATTAATCGTCCTTGTTATCACAATAGTAATGTTTGTTCTTCAGAGGGAAAGGCTAAGCTGGAGCGTAAGCCTCGGGGGTGATTTTGGCTCGAGAGGGCTTGAGCCCGAGTGGATGATCTACCCCTCCCTCCCTCAACCCCTTATTTCCACCCCCTCCCCCATAATCTTGTCGTGACGTCACGTAACTTCCGTGGCTTTCCTCCCGCAGTAAACAAACACATTCGTCTTCACGATCAAAAACAGCTGAGGGACGTCAAACAATTCCGTTAACTCTAAACGCAATAACACTGACGTTTCAATTTAAATTCCCTGCTCCTACTACAGAAACAGGAAATTAGAGGATTTTGTATTTAATTCCTTTCATATTACATCCCTAAAAAATTAATTAATATTGTAATTTAAAAGTAACTTTTTTATTTTTGTTGTACAACAAATAACAGTAGGTAACAAAGTGCTTAACTACGTGTCGTTATCAGTGTTAAACTTACATTGTTTTGACAAATTAGTTTTGATGTTTGATGAAATATGGGGTTAACTTATATTGTAATGTGACCTACCGTTGCAATATATTATGTGCAAGAGAAGTTCTGGGGCATGGTTAATTCTAATTCTACAGCTTATATGCATTGAAAACCTTTTTGTTGTCATTCAATATATTCATGATATACAAACATAATTCGCTGTGTCCCCTGCGGCTCTGCACACGCTCTGTTTACTGTTCCTGCTCTTATTATCGGGTGTTTTAGCTTATTTCATTTCTTCAAAAACCACCCTACAGTTTTTAATAATATTTAATAAATTTATTAATATTTAATTATTTAATTAAATTTTTATTAATATCTTAAAAAAATAATAATATTGTATTTTATAACTAAATTTGTAATGAATAGTTTATGGAAATCTACCTTCATATATCATGTTATCATTTGTACATGACCAAACGGTCTAGTTGGCTTACAGTTGCAGTACAGCTCACGAGTCTAGTGACCCTTTCGTAAAAACCCTATGGTAGTGTAGTGAGCTTAATGGATTACAGGGCCGGCTCTACCATATAGGCGAACTAGGCGACCGCCTAGGGCGCCAGAGCCTGAGCCAAATGGGGCGCTGGATGGTCGCGGTTGTAAAAATATCAGGGCACGAAAATAAAATAATAAACATGAACGCCAATGATAGACTTAAATTCTAGGTTTAAATTATAAGTTTTTAGTTCAGGAATAGCTTTACATTCACTGGTCGTGTAGTTAATCCTTAAATCACTTCAAAACTTATCACCAGAACAGTAGTGGTAACCCCCAACCTGCCCTTTAATCGACTACTTGCACCAATAATTAGCACCCGTTATTATACGTTCTCTAGGTGTCTTCGTCGTTATGTAGTACTTTTAGCCAAAAAAAGTCAAATATACGTGAGTCGGCCGGGTTTTTACACCAAAATTTACAAAAGAATACGGATGATCAACATAGGGGGAAACCTCCATGCTGGCAAGGCACTTCTTGTCAAAGGAACATGTTTTTGTCTTTACAACTTTGTCCATAATAATTTTTGCCAAGTGTTTTAATTGTTTAGTTGTACATTAAATACATTATTTTTATTATTTTCTCAAAATTACAAATCATACCTTATTAAGCCCCGCCTTTAAATTTCTTAACTATAGTTCTGGACAGCCTTACTGGCGGGTGGCAAAATGTGGAAACTACAAATCATCTGCTTTAGGTGCATCAACACTACGAATTGTCTTTCAATACTTCACCGAAAGTTGTCTTGCGCAATACGACACGTAATATTAAGTATTGCCACTAATGAGAATAAAACCTCTTCTTAGACTTGCGGCAAGCTATTTGAGAATTTTTCCCGTCATTTTACGTGTAAGTTTGAAACATATTTCAACGAGACCTTTTTTAGATTTAATATTTATTGCAAATGAGCTTGCAGCATAAACTTTCATATTGTAAGTGCGTCTTCTTTACTTAAACATGTGATCATATGACTGATTGCCAACACAAAACAGATGTTTCACTCACTCACCCGCCAGTAAGGCTGTCCAGAACTACAGGTAAGTTGGTTTGGCTTTTTTCAAAGAATCAACTCCATGTATCGAGCCTCATTTTACGAGTAATTTTGTCAAATGGTATCATTTCTTTTGAATTCTCGATATTATGCAGTCGAGCTTCCCTTATTAAAATTATAATAATAATAATTATTATTATTATTAATGAAATGAAGTAAAATCATCTGGCTGAAAATTAACAGGTATGACAGAATTTTTATTTGATCTCGTTTTTATTTGGAGTGGGGCGTAGGGCAATACTTTCGCCTAGGGCGCCAAAAACTTTTGAGCCGGCCCTGATGGATTATAATTTAGAAAACAATAATCCACTGACTGTAGAAACCCGTAAATATCTAACTCTGTGTCTGACGTGCCAAACTAAACTAAATCTCAAATTCAATGTATTAATGTCGTGTTGGTTGCGTAGAACCAATTCACAAATATATCTCAGTGGACGTATTTGAGATATCTGTGTGTAAAATTTAAATAATCCAAAGAAAGCTCTAAGTTCTAAGCTCTAAGCTCTATAGTCGATCATTTTAAAAAACCTAAATACTTGAAACTTTTTTTATAAGTTTAACTTTTATCATATGTAAGAGGCTATATTCTTTTGTGGTATTTAAAAAAATTGGCATAATTTCTTGATGATTTACTTCCAATTCATAATCTACAATGCTTATTTACGAATCACGGCTCACGACGAGATTACTATGACAAAAACGATATCAAACAACAGCTTCTCAAAACAAACCCTAAACCTGCAAAAAAAATGCTCCTCAAAATTTCAATCCTCTATCAATAGCGCCGTGAGGGTGGACAGAATCATCAAATATTTCTTTACAATATATTTTTAAATTTTAAATATATTACCGGGCTGGTGCAAAAAATATAACTAAAAATTAAAATAAAATCTGTATAGGAATAAAGGCAAATTGGCTTTTAATAATAAATTGTCTACACGTTTACCTTCATTTCCGGCAGAATATCTTTAGACTGGTTTGGCTATTACCCATATCCATCTACTGACGAAGTGAAATCAAAATATGTTCAATTTTTCAACCTATTTTTTTTAGTTAACTCAGACTCAAAATATCAAATCTATACTTATTTAATACGCTAGGGTTTTTTACTCCTCCTAAACTACTGAGCCGATTTTAATAATTAAGGTGTCTTTGGAAAGTGATTGACGTGAAGTTTTGCAGGAAATAAAATTTATGAAGATTAGACTGAAGGGAACGGCCCTAAACGCCCTTAAAGTTTTGTTTTTGTCCATAAGATTTAACATAGGAATATAAATTTCATTAAACCAGCTGATTAGAGTAAACAAAGTTTTTAAGCAAAGCCATGTGTTATTATTGTAATTGGAACCACTGAATACATATACTGAAACAGACTCTAAGCATTCAATTATGAGTTAGTAGATAGTGAGCCATTTTAGTTCGGGTTAAGATTAAGAAGTGTTATAATTTATTAACAGAAATTGAACGATAGCAATTTTACGAAAATAACGTCAAATCTATGAAATCAATTGTCGTTTTCACAATTTAATTTACTTCCACATTAGTTATTGAAAACAACCCATTTAAAAACATGTGTGTGGTATAAACAAACTTGCAGTCTTATTTCCAAATAACTGTTTGTTTTCTTATATTATATTACGTTGCCTGCAACGATTATTTAGTTTTTACTATTAATATAAGTATGACCAAGGCGACTTGGTGAACTCGATTCATATGCAATTTTCTTGGAGTTTATGGTGATGTTTAACATGAAATTTTTTGTGAGTAATGATCTAAAAATTGAAGTACAGTGTGTAGTAGCCGTATTAAGGCGCTTCGATAAAGTTGATTAAATATGACAATTTGTAAGGTATTCGTTAAACTATTTTTATTTTATTTTTTGTTCAACTGCGATGTGTTAGTTGTAATTGTGTAAAAAATATATATTATTTAGGAATATATGTTTAACAATTATTTTGGTCCTAGGTGAAGTTCTGTGGTTGTAGTAACGATGTTCCATATCAACTTGAACTCTCTGTAATTTAAATTATATCAAATCATCATCTGGAAGATGATAAAGTATTCATAAGAAATATTGTTTATAGAGAACTTTTGTAAATAATCTCATTATTGCTGGAAGTGACGTTGAAGTTAAAACAAATCATGAATTAAATATTTCTAGGATACTGTACCATAATTATTTTCATTTAGAAGTCAACACATGATAATTGCTCGATTCCGAGCAACGGGTTTACTAGTTCCTATTCATGTTTGAACGGACGAAAAAATTATTACTTTAGTATGTTTTTTATTGACCAACTCCCCGCCCTTTGAAGTTTACTTCAAGTGTAACAGCATAGAGAAATGATTTTTTAAGGTTTGATGAACGAGAGTTTTTTATTATTCGCCCTATGAAAGCTGAAAAAAACTAGTATGCCCATACTTCGCACCTTTAGCCGGAAATGATGTTTTGCAGGCTCGAGTTCATGTTTCAAGTTCGAGAAAAAGTCAAGAACTTTAAAAGATTGAGAGGCAGCAAAACACCTTCGCCTGAGTTGCGAACGGTATCTACACAATCAAATATAAAAAGTGGAAAATATTTGAAAACTAAATTATATGTTATTAGTAATAATTTACAGGCAAAGGACGTGGCCTAAGCCATGTATGAAGACCATTGGTTGATTTAGCACTGGACCACGTTGTTTGACGCGGACTGTAACTACTTCATCATGGTTGCCAAGCAACGTCATCAATTGAAATAATATGATCTCTGATGTTCTGTCGTTGTAACTTACCATATGCCGTAAAGTAATGTATTATTATCGCAATTTCTCACGCAAATGATCGAACAAGTCAAGTATGAAGAATGAAATGTAAAACTAATTATTAAAAATAACAGGCTATTTTATGTAAGTTCAGTGTCTGCTCTCTTCTTTTTATTTTTCAACTTTCTGTTTACTTTTTTTGCACACGTCTTTTTCGTGTTAGAAAAGTTATATTGTTTTTAAAGTAGGGAACCTTAAAGTTTTATGTTTTTATAATATGATTTTTTATAATCTTCGTTGTAGGTCTGATTGAATTAGCTGGATGGCCACGATTAGAAAATGTTATAACAGGAAAACAAAAGTGCAGACCGAGCGGGCATTAGGGAGAGGTGAATGAGTATTGCTGCGGAGATGCGAGAGCGAGGGGGTTGCTATGACGACGAGGGGGGCAGGGGGACCGCCCCCAACCCCCCAGCGGTACCGCCATGCAGTACATTTGTATGTTCAACTGTGAGTTGCCAACGGTATGATTAATTAACTGTTGTCTCTTCAATTCTGTCTTGCTCCAAAATTTCTCTTTGAGTTAAAATTTATAACGTGATGAGAAGACTTGAATGTACATGTTTTACATACAATTTCGCAAAACCCCATTCCACTGAAAAGTGACGTTAGTTTAATATTCTTTTTAATCAAGGATTGCTGTACTTTATGAAGATTTTCTGCAAAAGTGGAGGGCAGCGATTTCTGGATAAGCTATTGATTTTTTCATTTCATTTTTTTTAAATTTTGGAGTGGTTTTGGCAGAGAGAAGAATTTTTGTTCTATTTCTCATAATTTTCCATTTACTGTAATATCCACCAATGGTCACTCGCAACATAATCTGTTCTTAGTTTATAATTTACACAAAAACATATGCACAACTAATTCTTATGTCATACCAGAAAAAAATTTACAGTCCTTCAGAATTTATTTTGAAATCGAAACAAAACCTTGCAAACAACGTTTTAGGCCTACAAACGTGTCCGCGCGAGTGGCCCAGTGTCATGCCTATTCCATTTTAGCTTTAGGCCTGAATAGTTATGGGAGAACTGTTTGTCTCATATTTCATTCATAACATAAACAGATCAATGAGATATTACATGATATATAAAATAAGTTTTTTTAATAACCACATATCGTCTAAATTTTTTTCCTTTCAAATTAACATTTTTTCATTTATTGAAAATGTTTCAACTAGACAACTTTTTAGGTAAAAAGAAAAGTCTGTAAAAAGAGTAGTTACGTAATATTGGCATCGAGTTTCCGAATATTGCATAACGACGTGGCTGAAATTAAATGTTTGTATTATTACGCAAACGTTTCTCAAATTATTTACGTTTCTCAGAAAGGAAAGTTTTTCTTTCAGCTATTTTCGTGAGAAAAAACTCATCGTTATCACGAACAATTTATTTCAATAGAACCCTCACTAAAGTAACACATTGTAACCGTTTGACACTGTCTACCTAGCTACAAAGCGGCTTCGAGGAAATGAGTTAATATGTGCACAGGTTTATACACTTTCCTCCCCACCCAGCCCCGGCCCCGGCGTCAAAGGACTTAAGGTAATTTGAAATAAATCAACAACTTGTGTAATTAACAACGGTGGCTACGTTAGTCAGAATTACAAGATCAAAGGTAATCGAAAACTATTCTATGTTGTACGCCATCTCACGCTGTCGGTGGCGGTTTACAATGGTTTATTCAGCTGGGTTTGTTGGAGTAACTAGGATTCAACCGTGGATTAAAATACTACAATTAGTATTTCCTTAAATTTTTTTTTAATAATTGACTTACTTTTATTACTATTACAATATAAGGCAATCCTTTTAATATATAATAAGTCTATTGGAATACAGAAGACACTGGAATACTTCTCAAGACATCTATTAGCTGGACAATCAATACATTATAAACTGTATTCTGAAAATATGTATTAGTTGTACAGTATAAAAAAAATCTAAGAAGGCCTACAGTTTGTTATACGGTATAATTGACACATTAGTGTACGAACAAGTTTTCAAATACATGATCACATGAATATAGTGAGTTTGTTCTCAGGAAAGCCATAAAAATTTTAAAAACAGGTCTTTTTGTTTTAATGCTACGTAATTAATAGTTTTCTGAGACCTGCTCTTCAGAATTATTCTATTTGGACTTAACAAATTTTAAAAATTGAGGAGGAATCTGGTTAAATTAATTTATTTACTTTCTTTTATTTGCTATAGACTGGTCACAAATAATTTTTAAAACAACGAGCTTGTTAACAGCACTGTGCGTCGACTAAGCAAATTCAGTGCAAGTTTAATTAGTTACACTGTTACACTGAAAAACAGAAGGCGTAAAAAGGAGTTAGATGCAATCTGCCGCATTGTATTGTGGTAAATTTAATTTTCTCCACCTGCTATGTTTAGACGCCTTTTACTCCTTGAAGTGAGTGAGTAAATTAATGATTGGTCTCCCAACGGGACAAAGTGATATCTTTGTCTGAGGATGGTAGACAAAGTAAATCCATAAGAATAACATTGGAATAAATTATACAAAAATCGAGCTCCTTCACGTAGACATGAAAGTATGTTGAAGCTCAACAAGTCGCAGGCCCTAACAGCTGATTACAGCGGCAGAAATAAACGCTTTAGAATAACATTGACGACGAACGTTTAGTTTGGTTGACGACAACCAACCGATTATTAAACGTACGAAAAGCTGCAACAAACAGCTGATCGCTGGTGCATGAATGTTTGCAGCTACCCAAATAGCAGTTGCTACTAACAGAACAAATCAAAATGAGTTTATGTCAAAGAAGTGGATGTTTATTGATCATTTATTTTTAATTGCGGGTGGAGGGAACATGGTCTCACGAGTTAAACTGTTGGAGAGGTAGACAATGTTGTACTTTACTCACTCATCACACAAATAACTACTATATAAAACATTGACGACAAGATTAGTATGAAAGCTTAAGAATAGTATGAATTAGGATTTTGTTTATAACTTGAATTGTTTTTCGGTATCCACGTGCAAACAAAGATACTGGTGATCAGACCTTCAAACGACAGGGTAATTCACCGCAACAATAATGTCTCCGTTGTAACGAGGGCAGTTGCTGCTTTCGCAACCGCCTGACGTCTAGACGCCGGGGAGGGAGGGGGGGGGCGTTAACGGCCAAAAAGTTCCAGTTCTCACCCTCCAGGGGCGAGCCGTTGCTTGCGTAAGTAACGATCACTTTCTCCCCTAAGATCGCAGCAGCTGCGACACTGCATTCGTTAGACCTCCCTTGCTGCAGACCCATTTCAATTCTGCCTAATCCCGATCAATGTTTGTTTGGATTATCACAATTGGAATTGCAATTATTCTTAATAACATTAGAATACTATCGAGATGTAGGCCTTATCTATTATTTTTTCATCATCTTGAATATGTTCAGAAGATTTCAACTAAGGTAAATTTTAAATATAAAACTTGATCTGAAGAGATGGACTAGATGTTAGTCACATCAATGTTATTAGCAAGGACTGAATTAATTCGTAGTTGAGTTTTCTTTCTCCTACGCTTGCCGTAACTGGAACTCTGAAATCTGAGTTCGCTCGGATCCGACTTCAGTGGATTCTGACTTGGTGTTTCGTCTCATCAGGTACAGACAGCAGATTTCAGCTGTCACTGTACTACAGCGAACTCGAGATTTCAGAGTTCCAGCGTAGGAGAAAGAAAACTCAAATACAAAACTTAGTGTTTTATAAAGTATTTATATTTTATTGTGAAGCTAACTTCTCAGACCTATTACTACAGGATAGACAGTTTATAGTGGAGACTAGCACGTTTTTAAGTAGTTTACCCCTAAAAGTCTCATGTAACTTCAATTGGTCAATATAAGTTCATAATTTTCCAGTCTGTACACTAAACATAATATCGCAATTAATACCCAAATTACCATATGGTAGTCCAAAACTCGTTATTTTCTTGGCACAAATCAATCAAATAACTTTTGCTAAAAAACCGTACTGATTACTACTTACGCTAGAGCAATGGTGAGGGATTTGATAACTGATTTTTGATTTACTTGATAACTCTAAAACAACTCCTCTGACTGCCTTGTGGAAGCTCGGTTCTCGCCCCTGAGAGTGAGCAGCCGCCGCGAGCGTCCAGCTGAGTGCCCGTGCCCCTGAGAGTGAGCAGCCGCCGTGAGCGTCCAGCTGAGTGCCCGTGCACCTGAGAGTGAGCAGCCGCCGTGAGCGTCCAGCTGAGTGCTCGTGCCCCTGAGAGTGAGCAGCCGCCGTGAGCGTCCAGCTGAGTGCCCGTGCCCCTGAGAGTGAGCAGCCGCCGTGAGCGTCCAGCTAAGTGCCCGTGCCCCTGAGAGTGAGCAGCCGCCGTGAGCGTCCAGCTGAGTGCTCGTGCCCCTGAGAGTGAGCAGCCGCCGTGAGTGTCCAGCTGAGTGCCCGTGCCCCTGAGAGTGAA
The DNA here is from genome assembly GCA_035578135.1 of Flexamia atlantica. NCBI lineage: Eukaryota > Metazoa > Arthropoda > Insecta > Hemiptera > Cicadellidae > Flexamia > Flexamia atlantica. The sequence goes on along the minus strand of JAQJVK010000005.1, from coordinate 41,703,916 downwards.
CAGCCGCCGTGAGCGTCCAGCTGAGTGCTCGTGCCCCTGAGAGTGAGCAGCCGCCGTGAGCGCCCAGCTGAGTGCTCGTGCCCCTGAGAGTGAGCAGCCGCCGTGAGCGTCCAGCTGAGTGCCCGTGCCCCTGAGAGTGAGCAGCCGCCGTGAGCGTCCAGCTGAGTGCCCGTGCCCCTGAGAGTGAGCAGCCGCCGTGAGCGTCCAGCTGAGTGCCCGTGCCCCTGAGAGTGAGCAGCCGCCTTGAGCGTCCAGCTGAGTGCCCGTGCCCCTGAGAGTGAGCAGCCGCCGTGAGCGTCCAGCTAAGTGCCCGTGCCCCTGAGAGTGAGCAGCCGCCGTGAGCGTCCAGCTGAGTGCTCGTGCCCCCGAGAGTGGGCAGCCGCCGTGAGCGTCCAGCTGAGTGCTCGTGCCCCCGAGAGTGGGCAGCTGCCGTGAGCGTCCAGCTGAGTTCTCGTGCCCCTGAGAGTGGGCAGCCGCCGTGAGCGTCCAGCTGAGTTCTCGTGCCCCTGAGAGTGGGCAGTCGCCGTGAGCGTCCAGCTGAGTGCTCGTGCCCCTGAAAGTGAGCAGCCGCCGTGAGCGTCCAGCTGAGTGCTCGTGCCCCTGAGAGTGAGCAGCCGCCGCGCCGTGAGCGTCCAGCTGAGTGCTCGTGCCCCTGAGAGTGAGCAGCCGCCGCGCCGTGAGCGTCCAGCTGAGTGCTCGTGCCCCTGAGAGTGAGCAGCCGCCGTGAGCGTCCAGTTGAGTGCTCGTGCCCCTGAGAGTGGGCAGCCGCCGTGAGCGTCCAGCTGAGTGCCCGTGCCCCTGAGAGTGAGCAGCCGCCGTGAGCGTCCAGCTGAGTGCCCGTGCCCCTGAGAGTGAGCAGCCGCCGCGCCGTGAGCGTCCAGCTGAGTGCTCGTGCCCCTGAGAGTGAGCAGCCGCCGCGCCGTGAGCGTCCAGCTGAGTGCTCGTGCCCCTGAGAGTGGGCAGCCGCCGTGAGCGTCCAGCTGAGTGCTCGTGCCCCTGAGAGTGGGCAGCCGCCGCGCCGTGAGCGTCCAGCTGAGTGCTCGTGCCCCTGAGAGTGGGCAGCCGCCGCGCCGTGAGCGTCCAGCTGAGTGCTCGTGCCCCTGAGAGTGAGCAGCCGCCGCGCCGTGAGCGTCCAGCTGAGTGCTCGTGCCCCTGAGAGTGGGCAGCCGCCGTGAGCGTCCAGCTGAGTGCTCGTGCCCCTGAGAGTGGACAGCCGCCGTGAGCGTCCAGCTGAGTGCTCGTGCCCCCGAGAGTGGGCAGCCGCCGTGAGCGTCCAGCTGAGTGCTCGTGCCCCTGAGAGTGGACAGCCGCCGTGAGCGTCCAGCTGAGTGCTCGTGCCCCTGAGAGTGAGCAGCCGCCGCGCCGTGAGCGTCCAGCTGAGTGCTCGTGCCCCTGAGAGTGGACAGCCGCCGTGAGCGTCCAGCTGAGTGCTCGTGCCCCCGAGAGTGGGCAGCCACCGTGAGCGTCCAGCTGAGTGCTCGTGCCCCAGAGAGTGGGCAGCCGCCGTGAGCGTCCAGCTGAGTGCTCGTGCCCCTGAGAGTGAGCAGCCGCCGCACCGTGAGCGTCCAGCTGAGTGCTCGTGCCCCTGAGAGTGGACAGCCGCCGTGAGCGTCCAGCTGAGTGCCCGTGCCCCTGAGAGTGAGCAGCCGCCGTGAGCGTGCAGTTGAGTGCTCGTGCCCCTGAGAGTGGGCAGCCGCCGTGAGCGTCCAGCTGAGTGCCCGTGCCCCTGAGAGTGAGCAGCCGCCGTGAGCGTCCAGCTGAGTGCCCGTGCCCCTGAGAGTGAGCAGCCGCCGTGAGCGTCCAGCTGAGTGCCCGTGCCCCTGAGAGTGAGCAGCCGCCTTGAGCGTCCAGCTGAGTGCCCGTGCCCCTGAGAGTGAGCAGCCGCCGTGAGCGTCCAGCTGAGTGCCCGTGCCCCTGAGAGTGAGCAGCCGCCGTGAGCGTCCAGCTGAGTGCTCGTGCCCCCGAGAGTGGGCAGCCGCCGTGAGCGTCCAGCTGAGTGCTCGTGCCCCCGAGAGTGGGCGGCTGCCGTGAGCGTCCAGCTGAGTTCTCGTGCCCCTGAGAGTGGGCGGCCGCCGTGAGCGTCCAGCTGAGTTCTCGTGCCCCTGAGAGTGGGCAGTCGCCGTGAGCGTCCAGCTGAGTGCTCGTGCCCCTGAGAGTGAGCAGCCGCCGCGCCGTGAGCGTCCAGCTGAGTGCTCGTGCCCCTGAGAGTGAGCAGCCGCCGCGCCGTGAGCGTCCAGCTGAGTGCTCGTGCCCCTGAGAGTGAGCAGCCGCCGTGAGCGTCCAGTTGAGTGCTCGTGCCCCTGAGAGTGGGCAGCCGCCGTGAGCGTCCAGCTGAGTGCCCGTGCCCCTGAGAGTGAGCAGCCGCCGTGAGCGTCCAGCTGAGTGCCCGTGCCCCTGAGAGTGAGCAGCCGCCGCGCCGTGAGCGTCCAGCTGAGTGCTCGTGCCCCTGAGAGTGAGCAGCCGCCGCGCCGTGAGCGTCCAGCTGAGTGCTCGTGCCCCTGAGAGTGGGCAGCCGCCGCGCCGTGAGCGTCCAGCTGAGTGCTCGTGCCCCTGAGAGTGAGCAGCCGCCGCGCCGTGAGCGTCCAGCTGAGTGCTCGTGCCCCTGAGAGTGAGCAGCCGCCGCGCCGTGAGCGTCCAGCTGAGTGCTCGTGCCCCTGAGAGTGGGCAGCCGCCGTGAGCGTCCAGCTGAGTGCTCGTGCCCCTGAGAGTGGACAGCCGCCGTGACCGTCCAGCTGAGTGCTCGTGCCCCCGAGAGTGGGCAGCCGCCGTGAGCGTCCAGCTGAGTGCTCGTGCCCCTGAGAGTGGACAGCCGCCGTGAGCGTCCAGCTGAGTGCTCGTGCCCCTGAGAGTGAGCAGCCGCCGCGCCGTGAGCGTCCAGCTGAGTGCTCGTGCCCCTGAGAGTGGACAGCCGCCGTGAGCGTCCAGCTGAGTGCTCGTGCCCCTGAGAGTGGACAGCCGCCGTGAGCGTCCAGCTGAGTGCTCGTGCCCCCGAGAGTGGGCAGCCACCGTGAGCGTCCAGCTGAGTGCTCGTGCCCCCGAGAGTGGGCAGCCGCCGTGAGCGTCCAGCTGAGTGCTCGTGCCCCTGAGAGTGAGCAGCCGCCGCGCCGTGAGCGTCCAGCTGAGTGCTCGTGCCCCTGAGAGTGGACAGCCGCCTTGAGCGTCCAGCTGAGTGCCCGTGCCCCTGAGAGTGGGCAGCCGCCGTGAGCGTCCAGCTGAGTGCTCGTGCCCCTGAGAGTGGGCAGCCGCCGTGAGCGTCCAGCTGAGTGCTCGTGCCCCTGAGAGTGGGCAGCCGCCGTGAGCGTCCAGCTGAGTGCTCGTGCCCCTGAGAGTGGGCAGCCGCCGTGAGCGTCCAGCTGAGTGCTCGTGCCCCTGAGAGTAAGCAGCCGCCGTGAGCGTGCAGTTGAGTGCTCGTGCCCCTGAGAGTGGGCAGCCGCCGTGAGCGTCCAGCTGAGTGCCCGTGCCCCTGAGAGTGAGCAGCCGCCGTGAGCGTCCAGCTGAGTGCTCGTGCCCCTGAGAGTGGGCAGCCGCCGCGCCGTGAGCGTCCAGCTGAGTGCTCGTGCCCCTGAGAGTGGGCAGCCGCCGCGCCGTGAGCGTCCAGCTGAGTGCTCGTGCCCCTGAGAGTGAGCAGCCGCCGCGCCGTGAGCGTCCAGCTGAGTGCTCGTGCCCCTGAGAGTGGGCAGCCGCCGTGAGCGTCCAGCTGAGTGCTCGTGCCCCTGAGAGTGGACAGCCGCCGTGAGCGTCCAGCTGAGTGCTCGTGCCCCCGAGAGTGGGCAGCCGCCTTGAGCGTCCAGCTGAGTGCTCGTGCCCCTGAGAGTGGACAGCCGCCGTGAGCGTCCAGCTGAGTGCTCGTGCCCCTGAGAGTGAGCAGCCGCCGCGCCGTGAGCGTCCAGCTGAGTGCTCGTGCCCCTGAGAGTGGACAGCCGCCGTGAGCGTCCAGCTGAGTGCTCGTGCCCCTGAGAGTGGACAGCCGCCGTGAGCGTCCAGCTGAGTGCTCGTGCCCCCGAGAGTGGGCAGCCACCGTGAGCGTCCAGCTGAGTGCTCGTGCCCCCGAGAGTGGGCAGCCGCCGTGAGCGTCCAGCTGAGTGCTCGTGCCCCTGAGAGTGAGCAGCCGCCGCGCCGTGAGCGTCCAGCTGAGTGCTCGTGCCCCTGAGAGTGGACAACCGCCGTGAGCGTCCAGCTGAGTGCCCGTGCCCCTGAGAGTGGGCAGCCGCCGTGAGCGTCCAGCTGAGTGCTCGTGCCCCTGAGAGTGGGCAGCCGCCGTGAGCGTCCAGCTGAGTGCTCGTGCCCCTGAGAGTGGGCAGCCGCCGTGAGCGTCCAGCTGAGTGCTCGTGCCCCTGAGAGTGAGCAGCCGCCGTGAGCGTGCAGTTGAGTGCTCGTGCCCCTGAGAGTGGGCAGCCGCCGTGAGCGTCCAGCTGAGTGCCCGTGCCCCTGAGAGTGAGCAGCCGCCGTGAGCGTCCATCTGAGTGCCCGTGCCCCTGAGAGTGAGCAGCCGCCGCGCCGTGAGCGTCCAGCTGAGTGCTCGTGCCCCTGAGAGTGAGCAGCCGCCGCGCCGTGAGCGTCCAGCTGAGTGCTCGTGCCCCTGAGAGTGGGCAGCCGCCGTGAGCGTCCAGCTGAGTGCTCGTGCCCCTGAGAGTGGGCAGCCGCCGCGCCGTGAGCGTCCAGCTGGGTGCTCGTGCCCCTGAGAGTGGGCAGCCGCCGTGAGCGTCCAGCTGAGTGCTCGTGCCCCTGAGAGTGGACAGCCGCCGTGAGCGTCCAGCTGAGTGCTCGTGCCCCCGAGAGTGGGCAGCCGCCGTGAGCGTCCAGCTGAGTGCTCGTGCCCCTGAGAGTGGACAGCCGCCGTGAGCGTCCAGCTGAGTGCTCGTGCCCCTGAGAGTGAGCAGCCGCCGCGCCGTGAGCGTCCAGCTGAGTGCTCGTGCCCCTGAGAGTGGACAGCCGCCGTGAGCGTCCAGCTGAGTGCTCAGGCCCCTGAGAGTGGACAGCCGCCGTGAGCGTCCAGCTGAGTGCTCGTGCCCCCGAGAGTGGGCAGCCACCGTGAGCGTCCAGCTGAGTTCTCGTGCCCCCGAGAGTGGGCAGCCGCCGTGAGCGTCCAGCTGAGTGCTCGTGCCCCTGAGAGTGAGCAGCCGCCGCGCCGTGAGCGTCCAGCTGAGTGCTCGTGCCCCTGAGAGTGGACAGCCGCCGTTAGCGTCCAGCTGAGTGCCCGTGCCCCTGAGAGTGGGCAGCCGCCGTGAGCGTCCAGCTGAGTGCTCGTGCCCCTGAGAGTGGGCAGCCGCCGTGAGCGTCCAGCTGAGTGCTCGTGCCCCTGAGAGTGGGCAGCCGCCGTGAGCGTCCAGCTGAGTGCTCGTGCCCCTGAGAGTGGACAGCCGCCGTGAGCGTCCAGCTGAGTGCTCGTGCCCCCGAGAGTGGGCAGCCGCCGTGAGCGTCCAGCTGAGTGCTCGTGCCCCTGAGAGTGGGCAGCCGCCGTGAGCGTCCAGCTGAGTGCTCGTGCCCCCGAGAGTGGGCAGCCGCCGTGAGCGTCCAGCTGAGTGCTCGTGCCCCCGAGAGTGGGCAGCCGCCGTGAGCGTCCAGCTGAGTGCTCGTGCCCCTAAGAGTGAGCAGCCGCCGCGCCGTGAGCGTCCAGCTGAGTGCTCGTGCCCCTGAGAGTGGACAGCCGCCGTGAGCGTCCAGCTGAGTGCCCGTGCCCCTGAGAGTGGGCAGCCGCCGTGAGCGTCCAGCTGAGTGCTCGTGCCCCTGAGAGTGGGCAGCCGCCGTGAGCGTCCAGCTGAGTGCTCGTGCCCCCGAGAGTGGGCAGCCGCCGTGAGCGTCCAGCTGAGTGCTCGTGCCCCTGAGAGTGGGCAGCCGCCGTGCCGTGAGCGTCCAGCTGAGTGCTCGTGCCCCTGAGAGTGGGCAGCCGCCGCGCCGTGAGCGTCCAGCTGAGTGCTCGTGCCCCTGAGAGTGGGCAGCCGCCGTGAGCGTCCAGCTGAGTGCTCGTGCCCCTGAGAGTGGGCAGCCGCCGCGCCGTGAGCGTCCAGCTGAGTGCTCGTGCCCCTGAGAGTGGGCAGCCGCCGTGAGCGTTCAGCTGAGTGAGTGCTCGTGCCCCTGAGAGTGAGCAGCCGCCGTGAGCGTCCAGCTGAGTGAGTGCTCGTGCCCCTGTATGAGTCAACTTTTAAGTATTTACTCACAAAAATCATAAACTGTGCTAATTTATTCCCGTCACGTCGTGAAGAGAGCTTTCAAGGATGCGTCACAAGTGGGGCATAAATCTTTGGGAAAGGTCCTTCTAAAAATACATTGTTGGTCCCTTTACCATTGGTATCGGAGACACTTTGCCTCCGATAGCATGCACATGTAACATGAAAAACAATTATTACTTCTCCAAATCATGCCAAAAACGAAATGTCAATTCCAACAACATTTTGAAATAGTCGAGAAATGAAAAAAATATTTTAAAATACTGTTTTAAGATTTTGGACAACATTGAGACGTACATTTTAAGAAGTGGAATATTGATTGGGAGCATGAGTTCATTGTGCCAACACGCAAAAACAAATTATTCAACGTACAAAATATAAATCATGGTCAAGTTCTGTTTCGCAGTTCGCCATGTGCTCGGGCTAAAAAGTTTCGAACCCATGGTGATTTTAATGAAACATAAGGAGAACAAGAACATATTTTTGGCCGACGATAAAAGAATATAAATTTGAGCTTATTTTGAGGGTAATATAATAAACTTAACATAAGTTGTTTATTTATTAAAGATAAACGATTGATGAAACTACTTTTGTTTGCGATCTCAGAATTGTTCGTCGGCTCTAACAACTAGGAAGTTTAAAGCTTATTTTGAGGGTAATATAATAAACTTAACATAAGTTGTTTATTTATTACAGATAAACGATTGATGCATGAAACTACTTTTGTTTGCGATCTCAGAATTGTTCGTCGGCTCTAACAACTAGGAAGTTTGAAATTAATTACTTTAGTTCAGTATTCTGTATCCTGATGTATGCAACTGACATGCTACTCGCCTTTATAATAAGAGACTGGGGGACCGAGACTTGATCAGTAAGATTTTATTTTTAGCAGTTTATCACATCACTATAAAACAATTCAGTGCCTTTATCTTTATGTAATCATCCCTAATACCCTTCACACGGAAAAGGAATTTGGGCAGATTGAAACCCATTAAGCTTGGTGGGGTGCAGGTTGAATGGAAAGAAGAGGTGAAGTATCTAGGTGTAACACTAGATAAGAAACTTCTGTGGAATAAACACTTGGAATAAGTGACAAAAAAGGCTACATCTGCCTTAATGACCTGCAGATCCTATGCAGGGAAGAGATGGGACTGTAACCCACAAATATTGAGGTGGATGTATATCATGATTGTAAGGCCAATCCTCACGTATGGGGCCGTAGCTTGGGCCAGTAAAACTGAGCATGAGAATGGTAAGAAACCTCTAGAGAAGGTACAGAGGATGGCCTGCGTCATCATTACGGGGGGTATGAGATCCTGCCCCACAGCGGCTCTAGAAGTAATCCTGGACCTTTCACCTCTCCACCTTGTTGTGCAGAGAGTGGCAAAAGAGGGTCTGTTGAGAATGCAGAAAATAGGTATGGAGATCAACTCCAGATCCTGTGGAGATTTTCTCCTACAATGACTGCAAGAGTTACTGAACTTCCCGAGGGACTCTATGATCAGAAAGTACAACTTTGAGATAAACTTCGATGTTGGACGAAGCAATAAGCGAAACTGGAGAGGAGAATTGGAATATCCACTGAAAAGTCATACCATCAAATGGTACACTGATGGGTCAAAGACAAGTGAGGGAACTGGTATCGGTGTGTGTGGGCCTAGAACCAGATACTCCGAGCCATGGGAACATACCCTAGTATCTTCCAAGCAGAAATTAATGCCATCGAGAGATGTGTACAATTCAATCTTAGGTTAGGTTACAAGAAGAGGGACATAGCGATCCTATCAGCCAGCCAAGCAACCAACAAGGGACTGAGTTCACCGATCATCAGCTCTAGGATGGTGTGGAGTTGTAGTCAAGGTCTAAATATGTTAGGAAGAATAAACTGAGTATCTCTCCTGTGGGTGCCTGGGCATGAGGGGATTGAAGGGAATGAAAAGGCGGACATGCTAGCGAGAGAAGGGGCAGCTACCCCTCTCACTGGCCCGGAACCAGGCTGTGGACTGGGCGATACCTTTTTCAAAAGAGAACTCTATAAGGAGGAAGAGATTAAAAGAACACAAAGGTGGGAAACTCTTCCTGACTGCAGGCCAGGGAGCAGGCAGGCTACTTGGTAGCTTCAACCATAGGAGATCAGAGGCCATGATGAGAATAATAACGGAAAGTGACTGCAGATTCTACCAGGATAAAGAGGAAACCCCAACACATCTACTGGTAGAATGTGATGCAGTTGGACGACAAAGAGCCAAGTGTTTCGGAAAGTACGAGATTGACAATGGGAATTTGCCCCATCTAGAAACCAATCAGCTTATTCGCTTTATCAAGGAGATTAAGCTTGATGAGGTGCTTTAAATGAGCTAGAAGTGGGGTACAATAGATCTTTTTGGTCGCAGTGCAATTTTTCCCCGGCATAGTCAGTATCAGTATCAGTATCAGTTATGTAATCACACACTATCCTTAATACTTCATGTATATTTGATCAACACTCTCAAATCGGCCGAGTTTTCCAACAGCGAATCTAAGCCTAAGCTGTTACGATTGTGCCACTTCGTTCTCATTTTCGTTGTTTATTTTGCTGCTAACATGGCAAGCCACAAGTTGAGGTGTTAAAATGTACCTTTCGAATTTACCTTTTACTCAACTGGATTTTTAATAGCAATGTTAACTTTTATACGAACATATTTGTTTGTATCACTTACACATTAGTATTTCCCCACGAAATCCTCAGAACCGGTTTTGATATAATTGTGCAATTAAGCATACAAACAAGCATACATACATTGCTTATATAAGAGTATTCATTGCTTATATAAGGGTGTATGATTTATGTGATATGGCAAACCTACACGAAAAATTTAAAGGCACCCCTAAAACTCACTTAAAAGTTTTTTTTTGTTTTCATGTTATGTTGTAAGTTAAAAGTTCGATTTAATTAAATTTGATCTCGTGTACTAATCTTGAACATACAGTAATTTAAAATTATACAGCTAAAATTATTTTTCAGCTGAGACAAGCTGAAAAAATATATTTATTACAAACGTTTAAAACCACCCCGAAGGGAAAAGGAAGTTATGTGTTAGACTAAAATACCCCCGTTGCAGCAGACCTGCATACTCAGCGAATTTCAAATGCAAAACAACATATTGCAATCCAACATAGCGAGATTTGATATGTTTTGGTAAGCTCCATAAGAATAACATGGGGAATGAGTATGCAGGTTTGCTGCTACAGGTATATTAAAAACTGGGTGGTTTTAATTCATTATTTAGTAGATCTGAACTAGAAGAAGCTACGATAAATTTGATTTGTCTATGCAAAAAACTCAAAAAACCCATTTTTGGTGGGTTTATCCCCCTTTACCCCCCCTTCAAGTGGTCCGATCGGGCTGGTTCACGAACTCGTCCGAGTGATTACCACTTTACACGTATGTACCAATTTTCATTAAGATTGGACCATTTTTACGGCCGCTATCGTGCTAACAGACAAATATATATATATATATAAATTCGAACGAATAGTGTTTTTTGCTTCTGGTGGCCCCAAAACAAAAAGTTATCATAGTCTCGGGCTTAGGTCTTTCCATAAATAGCTTCTTCCCTATAGGGGAAATTCGCTAAAATAAATTTCTCCATTTAAACAAATATTTTATCTCTCAGAAATCGAAAATACAATACCTTAGTTAGGACTGTTAAATGAGACAAGTTTCTATTAGTTGCATTTCTATTGAAAGTTTTCAATTACGGCCCAATTACCCCAACCCTCCCTGTTTCAAGAAGGGAATTCGCGCAGTTTTTGTTTTTACTGTTTCCCTCCAGGGCCATAAATCCCCAGCCTCCCCTGGGAGAGCGGCCGCGGGAATAATTTATACCCTTAATGCATCGACTCTCTGGATATTTATAATGTTTTCTCAGAATTGAACTTAGTATTTTAAAAGAGTTTGTTTTAATGGTAAAGAGGGATTTTACAGATACAATAGCTGGTGTAATTATCACTACATGTTCTGATATTTGATGGATTTGAAATTAAATGAACTTCAGATGCTTTATTTGCAGATGCTTTATTTGCAATTCCAGTTTTAAACAAATTCAGGAAAATACAAAACATAGGAAAAATTTAGTGCATTTTGTATACAATTTTGTTTGGATGAAAATGCAATTTGTATTTGATGAAATTGAATAGGTCAACAAACAAAAAAGTCAATAAGGCACGACAAAACAAACTATAACACATGATTTATGTAGTCTACATCTGTTTAATGCTCAAACGCAGAATTCGTTGAATTTTTACTCATTCCGCGACGTGGACATGGGCGGATTTAGGTCATAACTAGAGGCTTGAAGGGGCTAATAGCCCCTAATCATAATCCTTCTTTACTATAGCACAAAATACCTTCTTAGAAAATAGGCTTTTGGATCCAAAAAATTATGATTATATCTAGCATTTGGCTTTAAGTAAACAAAGCAGACCTTTTTACACCCAAATGGTTTTTATATTACAGCTATTTTACGTTATTTCTCATTTTATAGGAAGCTTAGAGCAATTTCAGTATTTTCCCCGAGTCCCTGAGATGGAGACCTTCAGTTTCAGCCCCCCCCCCCATCATCCTCCAAACGCCCACAATTTCTTCGCAAAAATGTCGCTTATATTTGTATAGATCACTTACTTGGTATTAATTCTGCATCGTTATAACATAAACTAAACTAACGTACTTAACCTTTTATAATTTTAAATTATGAAAAAACTCAAACTCTTAATTATTATTATAACATCAGAAAAACTTAAATTTAAAATATTTTTTGTTATAGTACATTGAATGCGCATAGTTGGCTGCATTTTGAAAGAAATCCCACATGTCAACATCTACCATATGGCTTTGAATCAAGCATTAGCACCACATGTTTAATGTAAGCAAAGCAGACGTTTTTCAATCCTAATGCATTTTAAATGGAAGACATTTTTCGTTATTTCTCTTTTTCTGATATATTTGGACATAATCTGCTATTTTTCCCGACCCCCTGGGACCGAGACCTTTCATTTGAGCCATCTCCCATCATACTGCGAGCTGGCAAACTCTCACAATTTTGATTTAAAAAATTCGCTTACAGAATTAGTAATATAGATAGATAGATACTTGGGGGTGCCAGCTCACTTAACGTTGGAGGTGCTGTGTGCTCAAATTCAAACATCAAACTCTCATTTAAATGAGAGTTTGAATTTTAAATGGTCCGTTTTAAGGCCTATTCCAAGAAGGTGCTTATTTTATTTATCAACAACCATTTGTAATTTATGCAAATACCTCAATCAAAGCTATATTGAAAACTTTTTCCCCATTCATAGCCAATAATAAATCCACCAAATATCAAGGGGTGCCAGGCATCCGCCCATGGACGTGGATAGGGACACTGCGAAATACTCAAATCAAATAGTGAACTGGACATTTCAGTTGATACATTGTCCGACGTAGAGTACCCCGAAGTCCGACCTAGGGCAACCTGATTTGCTCAATCGCCAGTGTTACTTCTTTTCAGGCTTTGGCCTGTCAAATCATGAAAATCATAATACCCACGTCAAGACAATCCTTACTTCCCACAAAGCCCTAAACATACTGTTTTCTTCAATAAAAAATGCATTCACCGGGCCGAGTTTAATGAATTGTAGTAAAAATCAGTTATGATACTAATAGTTTCTCTTAGTTACAAACCAAACAAATCGTTTGAATAAACCCTTTTTATAAGAGGAGTTTTAACATTATTTACACCAACCCGACGTTCACAATTCCAAATGAAAACTTTCAATTGTTTCAATTAACTTAATTAATTAAATTTGATCTCCTAAGACAGTCAACTTGTGATTCAAGTAAGGCCATACTGTAAAGTCACATTAAACACAAAGAATAAGCAAAGTATACCTTATCATTAATCAAGTGTGGATCATCAATGCATGCTTTAGGCCTACTTGCCTTCCTGAAATTAACTATAGAATCAAACTCACCTTATCTTATATTGGTTGTAGTGGCAAAATTAGGTTCATATTTAATTTTTAAATGTTCTTTGAGTAAATGTAGTTCATAAAACACTTATTTTAAAAGCGTTTTTGTTGTCTTGTTTGTTACCAGGTAATGTAACCGGTCATCGTTCACCTGGACCAACAACTGATTTGTTCCATACCTCAACATCGGTAGAACTAAACGCTGAAAGGGCCTGCCCGGGCCGTCAACTTTGGGCTCCATTCAGCAGTCAAATTTTGGACTCAGGATCCCCGCTGCGCTATTGTCGAAACACCTGCGCATCCGAAACTAAATCAACATTCGACCCGGGTTAAACTCCCAACTTCCATTTGCCAAAATACAGTACATTGTTGCTCTTGTCCCTTTAAATGCGTTTGATCATGTTCCAGTCGTTTAGCGTGATTTGGCAGGTAAACTTTAACGAAAACCCCAGCCCTTTGAAAATCCGTTATTGGATGTTTTATTGTGGGCGTTGTTTTGTTTCATCATCACATGTTTGCATTATTAACATTTGTTGTTATAAATAGAATTGTATTAACTCCATATCGTGCAGAAAATTAAATTAAATTGTTGACCTTTTATTTTATTTAAACAAAGGAAGGCAACTATAACATTAGAGGAGCTGCTTTCAGAATGGTCGTGTTCGGGGAAAACAGTAGTAGGGTTGAGCAACAGACTGGAATATTTTAAATATATCTTAAAATATTAATCAAAATGTAATAAAACTCTGTAGTTGTATGGTTGAAGTAATAACAAACATCTACACTATTATAAATAAGAAGTGATTTCTGTATGTATGTTAAGATTATTATTTAATTTGTTGGACTTTTCCTATCGCTTCTAGTGTTTAAACTACACTACGTTTCGAGAGGTATTGAAACTCCTCTCGTTTTCAAGTGACCCTACTTAAAGTTACATTAACCTACTTATGTTTATTTAACCTACTTTTTTTGGGTTTTTTTTGTTTTTTTTTGACATACAATTACATTCATCCAACATTCAACAGAAATCTCACTCACACAAAATTTCATACAAAACACATTAAACATACTTAATACAGAAAGAAAATTAAAACTAAAACATATTACATGATAAAGGGCACAGAAAATTAAAACAAAAACATATACCTTACTGCCGGCAATGCCTCCAAGCTGGCAGTGGCACGACACGCACACACGTCCACTCACACTCACATACGCAACTCGAAAGTCCACTCACACTCACATACGCATTCGAGTTGCGTATGTGAGTGTGAGTGGACGTGTGTGCGTGTCGTGCCACTGCCAGCTTGGAGGCATTGCCGGCAGTAAGGTATATGTTTTTGTTTTAATTTTCTGTGCCCTTTATCATGTAATATGTTTTAGTTTTAATTTTCTTTCTGTATTAAGTATGTTTAATGTGTTTTGTATGAAATTTTGTGTGAGTGAGATTTCTGTTGAATGTTGGATGAATGTAATTGTATGTAAAAAAAAAACAAAAAAAACCCAAAAAAAGTAGGTTAAATAAACATAAGTAGGTTAATGTAACTTTAAGTAGGGTCACTTGAAAACGAGAGGAGTTTCAATACCTCTCGAAACGTAGTGTAGTTTAAACACTAGAAGCGATAGGAAAAGTCCAACAAATTAAATAATAATTACAAATCCTTCGCTATTATGAATTTTAAAAATATGTTAAGATGTTTGTGGCAAGTGAACGCGAAAAATACTGAACCGACTGGGTTGAAATTTCACACCGAAGTAGATCTTGAACCTGGGAAACACTTAGGCCTATTCACTTCATTAAAATCCCCTTGGGCTACGCCCCGTGAACGTCTTAAGTTTCTATGTTTACATTTTATAAGGATGTAAACATCCAAGCACAGAAATGTAAACAGCTGTGGGTACTAATTTGACAGTTCTAAGAGCAGTGGCAAGATCAGCAGTTTCAAGCTATCCATCGTGAGCGAAGCCACGGGTAACTGCATAAATTACCGATTTTTGCTTGGTACTGGTGAGCATTTAAGATGATAATCAACATTGTCCAGACTTTGGCCCAACCCAACGTATTATGTATACCCTTTTCCCTCGACAGGTGGCTAGAAGACCTTTACATTAGTACAAATAGTATGGTTTTTATTAATTATAGAATGATTTTTTGGATGTTACAACACTTTTAAAACGTGGATGTTTATTACAGTACAATACTAGTTTTAGGTTGTCATATAAAAAAATCCTTTCTCATTCCCCACAAGCCTTAGCATAGCAAGTAAATAATTTCAACAAAATTTCGCTAAGGAATATACAGGGTGTCCCGAAATTATGGTAAAATATTTTAGTATATGATAGTACAGGTAAAAATAAGAAAAAAAGTTCATATAAACACAGGTCCAAAAGTGCTTAGTTTTCCGTCTGTGTGTCTGTTTGTGTTTTTTACATATTCAATCATATATCACGAACCTCTTAACGTATAAACTTCAAACTTGGTATATGGATGACCACTATTAAGACCTATTTTTGTAAGAAGTATCAAATTTCTACTTTGTTCCACTTCAAAATGGCGACTGTTTTTTGTTTTCAAAGCTAAATATCTTAAAAACCATAAATTTTAGAAAAATTATACAAGAGACAAAAAAGTTGTGAAAATCAATCCAATTAACGCTGATATTAAGATTATGATGATCAGACTACTAATAACGGAGAAATTTTAACTTTTCTGAATAAAAACATGGTCCTTTAGAACAAACTGTCAGAAATTTCCATGTTTTCATTTGAAAATATTAAGATTTCTCCGTTATTAGTAGTCCGATTATCATAATCTTAATATCAGCGTTAATTGGATTAAATTTCACAACTTTTTTGTCTCTTGAATAATTTTTCTAAAATTTACGGTTTGTAAGATATTTAGCTTTGAAAACAAAAAAGTCGCCATTTCGAAATGGTACAAAGTAGAAATTTGATACTTCTTACAAAAATAGGTCTTAATAGTGGTCATCCATATACCAAGTTTGAAGTTTATACGTTAAGAGGTTCGTGAGATATGATTAAATATGTAAAAATCACAAACAGACACACAGACGGAAAACTAAGCACTTTTGGACCTATGTTTATATGAACTTTTTTTCTTATTTTTACCTGTACTATCATATACTAAAATATTTTACCATAATTTCGGGACACCCTGTATCTACGATGTTCCAAAATTCATTATGCAGGGAATGGCGATGGCCAAGAACACGTAGGAATACCAAACTTAGAGGCGAACGGTTCAATGTGTGGGACTGGGACAGACTTATAACGATGTCTTGTCCCAAGGTTGTCTGAGCTGCTCTGAGTATGTGTACTCAAAAAATAACTCGATAAATTGTAGATTCGTCTAAAAAACAGAATATCTGGACAAAATATTGTATTTGGATTGTAAACTTTTTGTATGTTATAATGAACCGTGAAGATCGATGGTTATAGAGGTGGAAGGTATCAGGACATTTATTTATGTGCGTTAGCGATATACACGAGACATGAGGCAGTCCGTCGATAAGACTAATGTTAATTTTAACATGGGGCATACGATACGTCTGGTGCTACTGGTGCAACTCTGAAGTTGTTTCAACTAACGCAACTTCCGACTAACGCCTGCTAAAACCAACGACTAATAGCAATAATTGTTATTTCAACTCTATAACATGTTTTTTGCAACGAAAAATTTATAATTGATTTATTAGGCCTCATATTCGAAGAAAATTGAGTTGCTACAATAATCAACTCTCAAGAAGTTATAGTTTTATAATGAACAATTTATTTTATTCGCGATCATAGCTTATTACTGTCCGTAAAATCATTCCTTGGCCGTATAAGTCACACGAGTCAAACAAGAATTAACAATCTGCTAAAACATCGTCGGGTGGACTATTGTGTAAAAGAACGGCCAAGTGCAGAGGGAGGGTTGCTTAACCAGTTCTTTGGCCCCTCACTTCTAAAGAACCCGCGAGTGCGAGTGAAGGAGCAGCAGTAATTGTAATTAGCGAACCTACACACCGGAGTGCAGCACTGATTGTATGAGCTGTTGCCATAAAAGCATTTCAACCACATGCTTAAAAGAACTCGCTACTCTTCAATTTGTTTTACACTTTAAAAATACATACTAGGTAAAATTTAGTTCTCTTTGAAACCTATGGTATTATTTTGTAAAGTTAATTTAAGTTGGAAGTTTGCAATTTGTAATTTAATATGTTTCAGTTAGAATTGTGATTTTTTTCGATTTCCATAGTCTGAAATCAGGTTGAAAGTCTTAAAAATATTGTTAAAGCGTTAAAGCAATATAATAACTGCTATTTAACAACTTGATAAGTATAATACTGTACAACTTTATGTTTGTAATCTGCAATATAGATTTTTATTGGTTCTTTACAACAAAGAATTGGTTCTTTACAATTGTGTTAAGACAGATTGGTTTGCCTTTCCAAGATTCAGTTGATTTTGCTTTTACAACTTGTTTTCCCATTGAATTATTCTATTAGTTTCTTTTCTTTTGCCGTTACTTATACCAATATAATAGTTCAATTGTAATAAGAAATACTTTATTATCATAAAAATAAGTATCTAACATATACTGATTTTCATAACGATAAATTAATTTATCATTTTTTACCATCGTGACTTCAATATATTTATCGTCGCAATCCCATACACGCCCCCGCCCCACCGTTTGCTCACCGCATTAAAACATTTTTACTGGATGAGAATGTGGAAATAATTTATTTTACGATGGAGAGGTATTTTGTGCCGTATAAAATAAACACATATTATGAATAGAAAAAAGCACCACCTAAACCAAAAACCAACAAGCTCTACCAAGCCAAAAACCAAACCCCTACTTTAGCTGCGTTCTGCAGTTTTTAAGTCAATTGAAACATTTAAGGGCTTCGTAGCATTTTGATCTTGGCCGATTCAAACGTTTTGAATTGTCGCGTATCGGCTAGCACGTTAATAAAGTACTTAACATGTTTGAAATGCCAAAACTGGTATACAATCAAAAATTAAATTCCTCTTAAAACTTTGGTATGAAGTTTATCATCAAAACAGAAAAAACATGCACATTTAGTAGTATACATTTCAGCTTAGCTTACTTACATTATAGGTAAGTGATACATCCCCCACCCTTGATAAGTGTTAAAACATGTTCACTGCATGAATAATTTTAACTCCACACAATTTGTCCCATTACAGTACTTTAATTACATAATATTATAACTTGGGCGTTTTGTTATCAACACACCCTAACTTTTAATATACGTAGTTTTACAATTTTAAAAAACACACTGCAATACAGAATACCCCCGTTGCAGCAGACCTGCATACTCAGCGAATTTCAAATGCAAAAAAATGTTCATCCAACATAGCGAGATTTGACATGTTTTTTGTAAGCTCCATAGGAATAACATGGGGAATGAGTATGCAGGTTTGCTGCTACAGGGATGTTTGGACTGGTTGGTTTTAATTCAATATTTAGTAGATTTGAACTATAAGAAGCCATTTACCAATTTTTAGCGAATTTCCCCTATAGGGAAGAAGCTATTACCGTAGGTCTCATGGTAAGACCTAAGCGCGGGACCATCATAACTTTTCGTTTTGGTGCCCCCAGATACCAAAAACACCATTCGTTCAAATTTGTATATATATATATATACATATATATATCTATATATATATATATATATATATCTATACATATATATATATATATCTATATATATATATATATATATATATATATATATATATGTGTGTCTGTAAGCACGATAGCGCTCGCAAAAATGGTCCGATCGGAATGAAATTTGGCATAGGCGTGAAAAGTAGTAATTATTCGGATGAGTTCGAAAACCAGCACGATCGGACCACCGGAAGGGGGGGTAAAGGGGGATAAACCCCCCCAAAAATGGTTTTTTTGAGTTTTTCACATAGAAAAATAAAATTTATCAAATTTTTGTTGGCACCATTGGATTCAGCTCAGAAAAACAAACAATTGTGTAATTTGAATCACTGCTCTATGTCCATTGGTTACCGAGATATTGAAAGCGGTAAACACAGTACGTTGTCTCAATGTTAACCTTATGGGAAATAAGTAAAATTCTATATTTCGCTTATTTCTCAACATATCTTGATAAAACTTGGTAAATGGCTTCTTCTAGTTCAGATCTACTAATTATTGAATTAAAACCAACCAATTTAAACATACCTGTAGCAGCAAACCTGCATACTCATTCCCCATGTTATTCTTATGGAGCTTACAAAAACATGTCAGATCTTGCTATGTTGGATTGAAATATGTTCTTTTGCACTTGAAATTCGCTGAGTATGCAGGTCTGCTGCAACGGGGGTATTATCAAGATATGTTGAGAAATAAGCGAGATATAGAATTTTACTTATTTCCCATAAGGTTAACATTGAGACAACGTACTGTGTTTACCACTTTCAATATCTCGGTAACCAATGGACATAGAGCAGTGATTCAACATACTAAATTGTTTGTTTTTTGAGCTGAATTCAATGGCACCAACAAAAATTTGATACATTTTATTTTTCTATGTAAAAATCTCAAAAAACCCATTTTTTAGGGGGTTTATCCCCCTTTACCCCCCCTTCCGGTGGTCCGATCGGGCTGGTTCACGAACTCGTCCAATCGATTACCACTTTACATGTCTGTACCAAATTTCATCAAGATCGGACTATTTTTACGGCCGTTATCGTGCTTACAGACACATATATATAGATATATAGATATGTATATATATATATATATATATATATATATATATATATATATATATATATCTAAAAATTCGAACGAATGGTGTTTTTTGATTCTGGGGGTTGCAAAACGAAAAGTTATCGTGGTCTGGGGCTTAGGTCTTACCATGAGACCTACGGTAATAGCTTCTTCCCTATAGGGTAAATTCGCTAAAACTATAAAATCTCGTTCCCGAGTAAACATAAATTTCTCTGGAGCGCGATGTATTAAAATAAGAGCATAAATAATTCCCGACCGGAGTCCCGGGAGTGTGTGACAGGGTGGGGAGGGGGGAGGGGTTGCTGGTGAAAACCGGGGCCACTGTCGCAGTCTGCTGCGGAAAATAAACCTGCGATGCACTGAATCGAATAAAATTCAATCTTGTACACATATTAATTAATTATCAACTGGCTAGTGAACCATTATTTTTTAAATTTTACTGAATAGTTTTATTCATTTTTAACTTCTCATATATAATTCACACGACAAAATTTGAGTAGTTAATGTCGATAACAACTTATGCTATCCCAGAAGGAAGGGACCCCATAAATTGATTCCTATCTCTGTGTCTGTAAACATCTCTGTGTTTGTAAACTCGGAATAAGGTTATTTGTGTTTGGTTTAGTTAAAAAAAGGTATTGAGAAGTTGTAAGTAAAACTAATGGCTTGTAGGGGTCAAAAGCCCGTAATCATAATAGTGGATAATTTTTATTAAATAATCCCTCTTATTGAAGTACAAAATTCATTCATATTGAACTGGCTTTTATTTCCATGATTTGTTAAGATCCACCATGAAGCACATGGCTTTAAATCAAGTAAAAGCACCACATAAACAAAGTGCACGTTTATTAGATCCCCATGCTTTTTAAATGGTAGCTACTTTACGTGCCAAATATTTTGTAAAAAACACATACAGACATACGCTTAACTAAATGAGATAGGACGTATGTCTACTTAAACCTTTTTGCTTATTTTGACCCAAAGTATCACTACGTAAATTATTGCCCCACAGTTTTTTAACACCCTGTATAAATAATTTAGGCAGAGCCTAAAATCAAATAAAATCAACTTTATTCCATTTGATCAAAGTGATTTGACCAACTTTACGAGCGTTCAAAAACTTCCTCCATGAGAATAACATGAGAAATGGGTATGCAGGTTTGCTGCCATGTAAATGTGAAATTCAGATATTTTTTACAATAACCCAGTAGAAATCAACTATTTGAAGCCACATACCAAGTTGTATGCAGATATGATGAGCAGCAATAAGCGAGGTATGATATAGAATTATTTATTTCCCCATGAGGTTAATATTTTGGAGCAACGTACCGTGCTTCTGCCTCAGTATCCAGGGCCTGATTAAGGGGTGTGGCGCCTCTAGACTTGAGTTGATTTGGTGCCCCCCCTCCCTCTTCACCAACCCATCCGGTCCCATATATATCGCCAGATGTATCGTATATACAATGGAATTACACATTTAATTCCTCCAGAAATAATAGCTTAAAAACTACATTTAACCTAGAAAATACTAACTGAACTATGATCAGTGCAGACAAAAATTATCACAAATATTAAATAAGTCTATTCTAATCAGTTACATGTCACAGTTACCGGGGGACACTTATTCAACTAACACTCTCGCAACTTGCACCCCCACTGCTCTTCTCTCCTACTTTTGACATCTGCCACATCTGACTCTGATATCGATTCATCGAAACAGTCTTTATTAGACTTTTAAGATTTATTAAGTACCTGATGGACCGGGATTTCTTCAGTATTATTTCATATTTGATGTTGTTGTCGACTGATGCGACGGCGGATCAATTTTAACAAATTGGACATCCAGCGTTTCGATCGGCAACAGATCTCATCAGTGGCGCTGCCTTGCGCCTACAGCGCCACTGATGAGATCTGTTGCCGATCGAAACGCTGGCTGTCCAATTTGTTAAAATTTCATATTTAATCAGCTTACTATAATATTTTACCAGAACCAACTGGAGCATAACAGACAACCACATCGCGGCCTCACATGCGGGCTAAAGACTGGGAGTATCTTTTCTTGCTCTGCATTAAGAGTTGATAGTTTTCAGTGTCATAAAATTGATAAACTTTTTTTTATTACTCCATGGATCTTTATATCACACACTGTATTTTTCCTAGATAGCTGTAGTTTACAAACAGCTGTTATTTGATTACGTTATTTTTCTACATTTTCGTTATTTTGTTGTTTTTGTTCAAGGCAACTCATGGGGCCCTCATACTCAAAATGTAATTTTTTCCACTTAAAAAATTGTTTTTATTAAGTTATTAATTTTTTTCTGGTCAAGTAACCTGCATAGAACACGTTTTTCTGTCAGAAATTAGTTATTTCCAGACAGAAGGAAATCCTCGGGGCCGAGTTTTTATTTTTTAACTTCATTTTAAAATAAAAACAATATTTATTTTCTATCCTGTGGCGCCCCTGGATGGCTGACGCCCTAGGCTGCAGCCTAGTCAACCTAGTGGTTAATCAGGCCCTGTCAGTATCTCAGTAACCAATGTACATAGCAATGATTGAAAATACAAAATTGTTTGTTTTTTCGAACTGAATTCAACGGTGTGACCCAAAAATAGATTATTAAAATTTTACATGTATCAATTCGAAAAAACAATTTTGAGGGTCTATCTCCCTTGACCATGGTCCCTTTCGATGGTCCGATCGGGCTGGTTTTCGAACTCCAAATAATCACTAGTTAACACGTCTGTACTAAATTTTGTTATAAGATCAGGCCATTATTGCCAGAGTTATCGTGTTTTATATACAAATATACATATTCGGCAAAAGTCTGGAACATGTTAATAACTTCTGTTTCTTGGCATGATGTAATGAAACATTGCAGTTGTGTACTCTCTCATAAATTGGAAGGAGTACTTAGATATATTTTACTAATTTCTGACGTGACCAGGGAACGGCCCACAATGGAAATCTTGAAATTCTTAATTAAATGTGAACATACCTCAAGTTATACCTAATTTTAAAGGTCTTAATTAGTAGATTATAACAGCACAAACTGGGTCTCAAAAGAATAATCCAGTCAGAATTTACAGCTCCTCATTTTAATATTTATAACTAAAATGTGTGGAAAGGAATGGAATAGCATATAATAATAATTCCTAAATAATAGAGTAGAATATAGGGGATAATCGGTAAAACGAACTTCCGGTTGTCCGATTTTGGTAGACTGTTACTGTTATAACAGAAACAGTCTAATATTGCAGTGGAATATAACCACTGCAATATTCCAAAGAAAATCTGTTGAAAAACCTTTTGTTAGAATTTTTTCTAATCTTTAATGCTGCAACTATTCGCCTTTAGCCTATTATTAAACTCCACATAATGCAATTTTTAATCATCTTTCGTAACTTATTAGCTCTATGTTGTGATAAAATGACATCCAAATTGCAGTGATCGTATGGAAAACGGCCCTTTTAGCAATGTGCCTGTGTAAATTCAGAATCCAAGGTTTCCTACGCTATTTAAATACAGTATACACTCTTAGTATATTAGCGTTTGGTGGATGTAAGCTCTGTGCGGCTTGGTTTTAAGATTTTGTTGCAGAATAACAATGTTATGCGAGTCGGAGGCAAAGTTGTTACATTTCCGCAGATGGGACGTCTGGCATCTCACTGCAATGGAGCGTCGTAGAGATTGTCCTTCAGTTCGGATTGCATTAATTCTTTTTCCTAAAAACTAACCTCCTTTTGAAACGTTTTCGCTCTGACCACTAAGTACTATGAGTACTATTGATGACAAAATCAAATTATCTGATTTCAGATTCCATCATATTTCAATTCGTGACTTAACTCTTTCTAATCTAGCCATAAAGCCTCATTTGTATCAACCTCATTTGTATTGTATGAATATATCATTTTTGAGGATTTTCCTTTTTGAGGACTTTTGTTAGTTTGCTAAAACACATACAGGATTATGAATCTTTCCGAGATTAAACACAATCCATTATACAATTACACAAACCGATAAATTAAAGAGTTAATGATATTTTAAGGCGAGTATGATTTGATATTACTATAATTTACTGTTCAACGAGTTGTTTTTTTAATTTTAGCGAATTTCCCCTATAGGGAAGAAGCTGTGAGCACGATAGCGGTTGGGTACGAAATATGGTTCGATCTTAATAAAATTTGATACAGACATGTAAAGTGGTAATCGATTGGACAAGTTCGTAAACCAGCCCGATCAGACCATCGGAAGGGGGGGGGTAAAGGGGGGTAAACCCCGCAAAAATGGGTTTTTTGGGGTTTTTACATAGAAAAATAAAATTAATCTAATTTTTGTTGGCACAATTGGATTCGCCTCAAAAAAACAAACAATTTCGTATTTTGAATCATTGCTCAATGTCCATTGGTTACTGAGATATTGAAAGTGGTAAACGCAGTACGTTGTCCCAATGTTAACCTTATGGGGAATAAGTAAAATTCTATATCTCGCTCATTTCTCAACATATCTTAATTAAACTTGGTTTGTGGCTTCATCTAGATGAGATCTAATGTATTTTAGTATAAAATCCCCAAAATTTCCATTTTTGTGGCAGCAAACCTGCATAATCATTCCCCGTGTTATCCTTATAGGAAATAAAAAAATTCTATATCTGCCTTATTTTTGAACATATCATAATAAAACTTGGTATATGGCTTCTTCTAGTTAAGATATACTAAATAATGAATTAAAACTAACCAGTTTTTACATACCTGTTGCAGCAAACCTGCATACTCATTCTACATGCTAACCTTATGGGTAATAAAATAAGTTGCGTAGTTCGCTCATTTCTCAAAATATACTGATAAGAAATGGCATGAGGCTTCATACAGTTAATATCTACTTGATTATGGCTTAAAATATCCAAATCATCAAATTACTGAGGCAGCAAACCAGTGTACTCTCTTTCCCAATGTTAACCTTATGAGAGGTAGGTAAATACAATTGGATAGTTTTCTTATTCCTCAGCATATCTTGATAAAACATGTTATGTGGCTTCATATGGTTTAGATATATTGGACTAGCAGTTGCCCGTGGCTTTGCTCACGATAAAAACTGTAACTCCCGCTGCCTAAATGAAGATAGGGCCACATACTGAGTTTATGATTAAACAGATAAGGTAGCCTAAAAAAACTAATGACGACTTTAATTTAACTAACTAAACTAAATTTAACTTTTATATAGTACATATCACCTAAAAAATCAACAAAACAATTATAAAACCATTATGAGAGTAACCAAATTATAAATCAGCTGTGAAATCGTATTCGTATGCGAAGCTGAACCACCTGCATGCTTGTTGAATGAACATTAAAAATTAAACAAAAGATCATCCATTCCACTTGCATAGGAAAAATTATAAACTTCGACCCCGCCAGAACCACTTAAAATTTCGAATTAAAAAACCGCTCTTAGCGGATGCTTACGCCTTTAGATCGTCCATGCAAAGATTCAAGGTTCTAAGTCAAGTAGTTTGGGCTGTTTTTTATTTTCAATCATTTTAATCATTCTTTTTGAGACAGGTACCTCATGGAGAACGTTACCCTGAATATGAGGGAAGGATGAGTGTGATGATCAGTGATAGGTCAGTGGTATTGGACAAATATAAAGAAGATGGACTTTTATTGACCATAAAAATGTTTTCAAGAATCCTCTCAAAGTCCGCAGGTCTGCTGCGACTGGAGTTATTCTATTGCTGCCCTCCGCAGGAGGTATTTCTATTTGGCCTCTCTGTACTATACATGTGAGCAGATTCAGCACCCCGCCGATAAAGGCCTCAAGGGTGCCACTGCCCTGAGAAGGATTATGCCCAATATCGTTCCCAATATGCCCAGAATCTGCTCACATGCATGGTACATAGTGGCCCTTAAGCAGGAATATAAATATCTCCGTCGCAGCAGACCTTGCGTACTTAGAGAATCCTAAAGCAGTACTCACTAAAGCAGTTTTCTGTTTCATGAACATATATATACGTAAAACGTAGAAATTGCCTTTATTTAATATAAAAAAAAATTTAAGGTTTGTAAGGTCTATCTTGAACATAAAAATACCCCCATTGCAGCAGACCTCCAGACTATGTGCATGACCTTATTTTATTTCTTCCATAAGAATAACATGGGAAATGAGTATGCAGGTCTGCTGTAGCAGGCATGCAAAAAATTTGGTGGTTTTAAAACAATATCAGGTGAATCTGAACCAAAAAAGCCACGTACCAAGTTTTATCAAGATATGTTGAGTAGTAACCGAGATATATTATTTTTCTATAGGAACAATGTACTCTGTTTTCAGCTTTAAGTATAGTTTGAATAGTGTTTTTTTTTTGCTTCTGGGAGCTCCAAAATGAAAAGTTATCATGGTCTCGGGCTTAGGTCTTGCCATGAGACCTATGGTAATAATTCCATCAATAAAATTTGCTAAAAGACAAAGGCAAATTATTTTTTCTAATGATGTAGATAAAATCAATGGTTTAAATAAGCTCTTTCAATGCCAGCTGTTACAGGGAAGAAAGGTCTCAAATCTATATAGTCAGTGATTTATTTTATGTTCTGTTCCTGACAGCTGGTTTGAAATTCTACTAAATTTCTTACTTTTTCACATCTGTTTAAATATAAACATTTCATCAATTTATATTCTGCCATAAGGATATTATGGGATCTTTGAGAGGGTCTATGGCGGAGTCCGAGGGTCAGATCAGGATGAAAACTACTTAGGGGCGGTTTGGGAGCTCGGGCCCAGCTAGTACGCGCCTAGCTTTAGGCGCGCCTAACTTTAGTCCACGTAGCAAAAGTCGGGCTTGGGAGCTCGCGACCAAGTTGAAATGGTTCGGTATCATCTTTAGTCGGTACTAAGTGGCAGTGTGGCTAGATGGACAGTGAATCGCGGGGAATTTTGTTTTTGGGGCTCGCGGCGGCAACTGCGAAACACCTGATCGACGACGACAACAAAAGCGCCCTATTGTTGTGCGTGGTGAGGGGAGTTTACAGCTCTCGTTATCAGTTTTCTATGAAGTGTTGGGGTAGGTGGATGACACAGTTGTAATTTTAAATTTGTAGTTTTAATTTTTTATTTTTATGGTTTTTTCAGTTAAATAATTGTGCCTATTAAAAAGTGTTGTTACTTTTTCATTTGTTTTTCAAATTGTTACTGCAACTTAATGAGCATGAAAATGAGTTACAAAAATAATTTTAATACACTTTTAAAACATTTCAACAAGAATGTTTTAAAACAATTTTAGCAAGACTAAAACAAATTTTAACTGTTTTAATACAAGTTATTTGACTTAAACTTTACAAGTTTTGATATCAGTTTTAACACTTTTAAAATTGTTTTGAAATAATTTTAATATGTGTTTTACAAAACTGCATTAATACGAGTTTCAATATAAGTTTGAAACATTTTAAAAATTGTTCTGATATAAGTTATTTAACTATCGACATTGATACAAGATCGTAATAATTTTAAAATTGTTTTAATACAAGTTCCTAACAATTTTAAAATTATTTCAAAAACGTTTTTAACTCGTATTGATATGAAACCGTTGCCAAGTTTCGATGTATTAATAGCAGTTCTAATACGAGCATGAACTTATTTGTAGCTAATTTTTTTGCCCATTGGGACTTGAGTAAGAGCGAGAGAACATGGCTGATAAAGAGAAGAAGCGAACACCAAATTGAATGGATTGTAATTTTGATGACGAGCTGGTTGTATCCGAGGTGGATATATCCTAACATAGTCCAAATAGTCAAGGTACTCCATGCTGATGTTACCGGCACAAACTCATCCTACACTCCGCACAGTGACAACGCGCCTGGCTTTCAGAGTAGTATAAAACGGAACTCAACTGATAACGACTGCTCAGCGCTTCTGCGCAGTTTCGTTGGAATGCTTTTTGCCTCAATATCTTCTCTCTTTTGCGTAAGGGGGGAGCGGGTGTACTTTTCTAATAACGTCAGACTTTAAAGTAGAATTGAATCATAAGTTACAGGGTGTTTTTTTTTCAAACGCAACCCAAAACTTTATTTTATCAATGACGGATAATTCCCCCCCCCCAAGATTCCCGGGTTTGTCCCCACTATATAATTTTCTTTGGGGATACATAGTTGTATAAAATAAGGATTAATAAAACAATTCTGATTTCATATTTATATGTGCATTATTCAATCTTAAAAATGGGTTGCGTTTAAAAAAAACACCCTGTATTATTTGCTTAGCTTTAACGATGTTAAAAGCCGCGATATTTTGCAACCCTGATAAGTATCGTAAAAAATGTTTACAATCCAAAATATGCTTTGTTGAATAGTAATTTATAATTGGAATGTTGTGAATTTTGTGTGTATTTGCTATTTTTGTCGTAGCTAAATCATACACCATATTTAGTTACAAAATTGTATTAATTTATTTATCAATGGAAAATAAATTACTATACCCAAATTTTTATGGCCAATTTCTTTGATATTACCGTTGTTAAGTCAAAATCTTTACTAAAGCAAAGTAATCTACGCGATCTCTAGTATAATGTGAACATCAGGAACCAAAAATTATTTTTTTTAAATATCACTTAAGGGTAATGGACTTGTTCGGAATTTCATGACGAATCCAAATATAACAATCGTTTGGTTAAAGTGAAATTAATAAACAAGATAATTAGATAAAACCGACATGATGTTTACTTAGACCTGCCCCCTAGCAGGTCTAACTTTTGAGCCTAAAATCGACAGTTACGATGACAAAAAAATATTTATTAGGCCCGAACTTGGACTCCCAAACCCAACTAGATTATCTCTTAGGCGTGAGCCCAAGTCTACTTGGCTCCCAAACCCAAAAAAGTTAGGCGCGAGATTATCCCTGCGCCAGTTAGGCTCGAGACCAACTAATACCGAGCTCCCAAACCGATTTTTTGGACGCCAGCCTAAATACTGGATATAACCGGTTCTTAGGCTCGGACTAGCGCTAATACCGAGCTCCCAAACCGCCCCTTAGTTGTCCTATTTAATGTCTAAAGAAACAGTGTACCAAATTTCAGCCTTCTGGGTTATTGGGAAGTTGGACAATTAGTGATGAGTGAGTCAGTGAGGGCTTTGCCTTTAATAGGTATAGATTGTAGCCTATAATACCTCATTTTCAAATTTCTGTGGCAGCAAACCTGCATTTTTCCATTCTAATCTTATGGAGAATGATTTATTTTTGAATAGCAATTGTGGGCATTTGGCAAATCACAGGATGAGGGAACAGGGCTCAAATTAAATGTTTTAATGTCAGGGACTTAGGAAAAGTACTGTAATTTCTTAAAGTTTGCTAGAAAACAAAAATATCATAAAATAACTGCCATTTAAGTAGCATTGGGATCTAAAACGTCTGCTTTGTTTACATTAAAACATGTGAGCTGATGTTTGATTCAAAGCCACATGGTGGATACAGACATATGGCTTACTTAAAGGCCAGATAACTAAATATGTCACATAAATGTATAGCGAATTCAGATTTTTACTGATGATGTTTATGAAATTTTTTACTCAAACTTAAACAGCTGGTCATTTCCCCATACGATTAAATTGGAAAAGCCAGCTGTTTTGAAGTTTTGAACATTGTATTTTCGTGCCAAGTATAGGCTATTATTTTTTATAGCCTTTTGATCTTAAAAGCCACTAGGAGAGTATTTTTGCACGCTTTCTTTTGAATGTATATTGATTTTACTTGATGCGAGACTTCATTTAAATTATTTATTTATGCACTTGAAATTCGCTGAGTATGCAGGATATTAATTCGCTGCTGCAACGGGGATATTAATTCTGCTTGCACTCACCTACAATTACCCGATTTCATAGTTCATTTATTAAAAAAAAGAAAATTTTCAATTAAAAACAGAAAGTGAACTTCATAACTAATGTTTTTTTTCATTTCCACATGTTGGAAATATATAATCCAGTTTGCAGTTAATTTTGTTTTATAAAATTGCATGCAAGCCACTGGATTTAATTATATATTGCAGTGTACACGTTACAGTTAATTTCTAGCTTCACGCAACAGCTTCTCTGACTCAAAACTTTTGGATTTCATATTTTTTGTAATACAAAGATTATGTACGATTTGAATATATTTTTGTGAGATGATAAATTAGTTGCTTATACTAAAACCCAAACTGTATGTTAACAGTCAGCAGCAGTCGACAACGGGCAGCAGCAGCTTCAAGACGGGTTCAACTTGTTAACATGCTATGTATACCACACTTTTTCAAGCGGTTTCAGCAAAAATGTTATAATGCTGCAGTACTGTATACGTAAAATAGACTTGATGATTATTAATCACTACATAATTCCAGGGTTTAAGACTGCTGCTTCAGTTTAAAGGTATCATATTTGTGAATGTAATAGTTTATTCCCAATTTAAATACTTTAAATGTGAATGAGGAATATAATTCATCTAAAATACAATACAAGGCAAGTCATTCTTGAGATAACTAGTTTCCTTTGAATGAATTTTGCTAATATACCAAAATTTAAAAAATATAAAGTTGAATTTTGCTAATATACCAAAATTTAAAATATATGAAGTTGAATTTTGCTAATAAACCTAAATTTAAAATATATAAAGTTAACAATGAGATACTTCAGTTAAAAATTATTCATATATGTATAAATTATTTAACACCTTACTTATTTTTTACCAGAGGACAGGTACGAAATAAAAACACAAACTATGATACAAATACATTTTAATATTTTCTAGATAAAAATTATTAATATAACTTATTTTTTGACATATGGTAGTGAAAAAACATACAATATATTTATATATTTTATCTGTAAGAATCGACAAACAAAACATGTATAATAACACTATTCATAAAACATATATAATACCCTAAAAAGACATACTATAAAACGGACACTAGAAAATATATAAGTACATGTTATACATACAAATATAAATGTCATTTGCAGAACATGTCATTTATTTGCGATATAGAAAACATTATTAACAGTTTTGGTACGGCCAACGGAACCTCCGGATGTGAACGAAAGTACCAAAATACATATTACGTATAAAATACCCTTTACTCTAAAATACCTATTTTGAAATATTGCATACGGTATGGAAGGCGCCTAAAGGGGATCTGTATCCAAAATAGCTGCAAACATATCCCTTATAAATAAATAAATAAAACTTAACATCTAATTGTCAACTTAACACATAATTTGTAACAATATCTACAAATAATAAAATAAATTATAGCGAAATATTTTTTTTACATTTTATCAATAATTAAAAACTTATAGAAAACTCTCTTTAGAATATTTTAGAAGCTGAGGGATATGTTTGCTTATTTGAAAATGTACGATACATAAATATATACTATATATTATTTGGGCAATAAGGGGATGTTTCAAAAATAATTTCCTTGTCTTCATTTTGTAACTGTTTAATAAAAATGATTGTACAATTTGTATCAAACGTGTTCTGTGGGCTTTCGTGACGTTTTGAACCGTTAAGGTAGAATAATAATGAATTACTAAAATCAAGAATTAAAATGCGAAAAAATGTTAAAGGTTCATTCTTCTTGAAATCTTCTTAGAAAATTGCTTCAACATTCTCCATTAATTAATACTCTAAGACCAATCTGATAATTGTTTCAAAATTTATAACATTTAAAACATTTATTTTAAAACATTTAAAACATTTATTTATTTATAAGTATCACACGCACTGTGACTATTAACTGAGTTACAAAGGGACGATTTGATAAGAAAGAAACAGGCGTTTAACCCACAGAACAACAATGAACATTTTACTATATACCAGAAAATTTGAATAACTCGAATCATTAACAACATACAAAATATTGGTGTTTTTATCATTTTCAGCTTTAAAAAGAAACTTGACTAATTTAAATCTCAGCGATTTGCTATACTGTAGTTGACTTTTCCTAGGTTCTTTGGTACTCCGAGAGAAAGTAGGATAAGAAGATCAAGGAAAAATAAATGCTGGAAAGAGACAACTACAGCAAAGCTCAGATGGGGAACCAACTGAATCCGACCGTCTCGCGCCCCTTCTGGCCCGGAAACCCGTCCCGAAACGCCGATAAAAAAAATACCTTTATTGTGGTTTGAGCAATTTAGTGGAGGTGAGGCATTTTGGCACTACATCCGAACCAAACAAACACTTATCAGTCGTGCGTGCTCGCACTGAGCTAGGGATTATGTCTTTTTGTAACAAAAATAACCTAATTTACGCAGTTCTTCGATAAATTGCTTGTAGTTTTATCAGTTAGCAAGTTAGAACATGTATAAAAGTAAAACACAGATTTAAAGGCTATATGAAATGAAAACATAGATAAAACATTCAACAGACATTCCTTGTGCGTGAATTCATGCAGAATCGGCGATCGGGCGTGCTTCCTTGCGGTCAAAGGGGAATAGTGAACTTTGGCAATAGTGAACAATTGGCGCTGTAATAGGTGACAACATGTCCTTAGGCGAGTACTTTAATTTGGAATATTAGAAATTAGTGTGCGCCCGACTTTCAAACAATACGCAGCACACGAGTGTACCTGTATTGCCTACAGTCGCAATGAAGGGGTCGCCGCTAGCTTGAACACTGAGCGGCGTTTTGGCACGGCTTAGCACATAAACGTAGCCGTTGGGCGCATTGAATTTAACAAAATACCGATTGAATTTTACATCAAGTTGACCAATCGGAAGGCACGGCCGCCGCCGAAGCAAAATTCTTCAAATTTCACTGCCCAAAGTTAACAATCGCGTCTGGTACGTATTGTTCAGACGACGAGCCGATGATATGTGCTGAAAACCATCACATCAATTCATATAAAATAGATATTTAAAATCGACAACATTAAATAACAAAAACACTACACATTTCCTAAATGACAACAAACTATACCACGGAATAGTGAATTGAAATTCTGCACCTGTCGGGATTCGATCCGTGCTGTCCTCGGGCGGTGCGGACTCCGAGGGTATTGCACCTTACAAAATCTGTTCGTAATGTTTTCAAAAACGAGTTGGAACGGTACTTTGTACAAAGCTACTCGAGATTATTGCTGGCGTTGGATTGGTCGGTCCAGAGCCCGGGTCCGGACCTAGGGCTTCTCGGAAGGGCGTCCTTTCTACTTTTTTGAAAAGGGCTCTATATACAAAGCGCTATACCTGCCTGTGAGTTCGGCTGGAAATCACCAGTTCTGGCCTTCACTTTGTTCTTTTGTTCCGGTTGCGGCTAAGCTGGCACTTTTGTTTTCTTCTGCGAGTCCTCGGATAAAAACGGTGAACAATTGAGAGGGACAATTAAAATTAACGCTTTTGTTGGTAACGAACGTTTTGAGCAGTGCCGAACTAAAACCCAATCGCAGTATTCATGAGAAATTTGACAAGTTTTGAATGCAAGAGAGGAGGTTCGCGGCTTTGTTCCAAGACTAATCGTAAAGGAATTTTTAAAATGTAGCGTTGTAGGAATTTCACAAACAGTTGTTGGAGTGAGATGTTAAAAAGGTCCTTCAAAATTGTCAGTAAACTTGAGATAAGGCAAGATGATAAAAACTTCAAAGATAAATAAATGTGCACGGTTTAAAAAATTCAAGTTTTCAGGTTTCCATTTGCTAGGCAGTACATTTGATGACTTGATGATACCTGGTATCAGAACCGCGTTTCCAGCCTCAGGCTCGCGTCTGGCCTCTCAGCCGAGGAACTCACGATCAACCGAGACTTGACTGAAGCAAAACCAAGTAATCATGACTTCCAAGCGATTTTATAAGGTTACAATTCTCTAGAATGCAACGCCTACTGCTACTTTCATTTCTAAATACCCTTCTATTCTATAATATGCAAAAGTTTCAAGTTTAATTCAAAACAATACACACTGGCTACCTCACTGTTGTCAGGCGATTCGAGTCTTATCTCATAGACAATCGATTAAATAGTCGGATAGTTGCGATCTCTTCTTTGTCACGCCACAAAATTCAGGCAACATTTAAAAGATCTCTTAGGCAATATAAATTTATGATAAGTATTTACTTTTGTTTTCAATTAAAAGCTTTTAGACTAGTATTAGATTCAATTACAAGTATAAATCAGATTTCCACTCCTAAACCATTTGCGAGGCTCATTAAAAGTTCAAGTAAGTATCAATTAGTTCTTCCACAGCAATACATCTACCGCCGGACAACAGCAGTACCACACCCGAACAGACAATCCATTCGAAATTTTAAGGCAAAAGTAGAAACGCCGTGCGCCTTGGCCCCAGGGGTGCCTCCGACCGACAGTACTTCCACACATTGAGCCCTTGACTGCAATTTGATTGTCTGAGTTTGTCCTCGAAAGGGCAAACCGAAAACCCAGGGCAATGGCGCACGGCTCGGAACGTAAATAAACCAACACGGAAACATGCGAATAGAACAGTTCATATATTTTGTAGTAATAATAATAATATATAATTTGTAGTGAGCAGTTTTGACCGTCGCCCTGGCCCTTATTGCTGCGGGTGGGTGGTCAGGGTTCGGGTCTCGAGGAGGGCGGAGGCGGCGCTCCACCCCCCCTCGACTGATACAATATAAATACTTAAGTCATAATATTTAATGTACAATGTAATAAATTATGTATTTAAGTATTGTAAAACAGCCCCGCGGGTCGGCGAGGGTTATAGTTTAAAACAAAAGGATTTTTCTATTTTTAGTTACTTTATTAAATATATTAATATATTAGGCCCGAACCTATTTTTATCTCTTAGACAAATGTATATATAACAATGTAATCGAGTCATTAACTATATCAGTCGAAAGCTAGCATCTATCCTTTATCCTCTCCTGTCCAGCGCATGCGACACCGACAATGATTATTGCGACAAAGAAACACACCGTAACACAACGTTATTGTGAAATGATTGCTTTACATCTCTAACCCGGAGGTCGCCCGCCAGAGGGGCGGTGGTGGGGGAGAGGGCAGGAGTACAGGGGTAGTGGCAGCACCCTCCACCGGGCAACCTCCCACGACGACAAGCCATGCACATCTACACTACACTTTTAAGTGCCGAAAAAACCGATAGATATTTACTTGAACAACAAAAACAGCGAATTTCACCAATAAAAGTTTGAAAACTTAAAAATGAAACAGGAAGACCGAATCGGAGTCGGAAACCTACAGACATCCTGGGCATCTCTTTCAGGGCCAACATGAGCGTTCTAACAGAAAAAATAGCTTCGTCGTTTCTCTAAATATTTTTATATATTTTCAATTTACATCTACTTATATAATATAGTATCGTATAATATTATATAATAGGATCGTAATAAAATAGAAAAAAAGACTATTAAGATTTATTACTAATACTCTCCACTCGAATTGTGCTTGTGGCGTAAACAAAGATAGAGCTCTACACGCGGGTGCGCGACAAACGGAACAAAATGTCAACAACACAACTAAACCTAACTAGCGACCGTTTAAACGAATCACATATCGACTAACATAAAAAAATAAATTCTAAGAAACTTTTCGTTTATCAAAACTAGAAAACAAAATATATAAGAAAGTAAATATGTAAAACGCTTAAGTCTATTATAATAAAACTTTTCCTAAAATAAGAAATACAACAAAAATATACAAATCACCGAACTCTAATGTTTCGAAATAGTCTTTAAAGTGAAAACAAAATTCAACTATGACAACACCCTGGGAAGGGTTTCTTAACACTAATTACATAGATATAGAACATTTATAATATTATCAATAATTAATTATTTCTTTATATAAAAAAGTAAACAAATACTGGAAAAAATATGATCTTTGTTTATATAATGAGGCAAAATCGCGGCGAAGGGTGGGGAGCCGGGGCGAAGTTTCTGGCGTTGGAGTCTATCCTAGAAAAGGTTAGGCCCGGCGGCGGGTGGGCGTCTCGCCGATACAAACGCAATGAAGTAAAACAGACGGAACAAAATGTTTAAAGTGAAACGACTCAACAAATGACACAATTATTGATATCACCGGGGTTGTGTCACTTGACAAAACTCAAGTCTTCGTTGTGGTTTTAATGTCATAATCTAACAAATGACAATGTATTGCGCAACGATTGTGCGAACTTACAGTAAGACCTGCTTGGAGCTAATCATTACTGATCGATCTCGTTATGTACCGGGACTGAGACATCCCATTACAAATGCAACTCCACCGGGAGCCGCCGGGCCACTAGCGGACAGTAACGAAAACAAACAGCTACTCAGGTAGAAGCGGAAAACAAAATCGCGACTACCCTAAAAAGCCAGGATGAGACACCCGGGGCCTAGTCTAACGTATAAAACCTGCCGAGCGGCAGAACACATCTAAATATACAAAAGGTCCTTTAACTTATGGCTATTATATCACAACAACGAAACGAAACTATAGCGGGATATGTCCTGGCTACCAGCAGTCTATAACACGAGGAATGCTTAATGAAACGACATTCGTATAAAAAGGATTGCATTTGCTCTTATTAAAACCTTGGGACCCCTGGGGGTCCGAAGTGGCAGTTTAGAAATCACAGCCTGGTACGGCCCCCACCCTCCCTCGCGCAGAGAGCGAGATACTTATTATTACTTAGATCAGCCTCTCACACAGACTTAAGCACCGTGAGTGTCCAAGGACCGCACAGGGCCCGGTCAAGCGCCCGTCCGGGTCGGGTATCGTATAGAAACAGAGATCAAAATAGGAAAACAACTCGTACACTCGACTCAACGTAATAAAAAACAACCGAAAACGTCAACATAAAATAACATAATATACAATAAACTCTGTTTCGCTCGGAGGCGGGTAGCTTAGGAGGAGTTGAGGATGCGGATGGCCTGCAGGACCGTCTGATGGCACACGGGGCAGGTGGGGTCGGGGCCCGTCGTCAGGCGGGAGGCGCAGTCGTAGCAGAAGAGGTTGTGGCCGCAGGGGACCAGCGCGGCGGTGACCTCGCCGAGGCCGCAGACGTGGCAGTCGCGGTGCAGGGAGTCGGTGGGCGACGCCGAGTGCGGGGGCGAGGGCCGGGCGCTGAAGGACCAGATGCTGGAGCCGGCGGTGGCCGTGTCGAAGGAGGGCGAGTCCCCGAGTCCCTCGTCCCTGTCCAGGCTGGTGCTCCAGATGCTGCTGCCGAGCTCCGCCAGCCCCGTGGTGCCCGAGGCCGAGCTGCTGCTGGACGCCGAGCTGCAGCCGCTGCTGCCGCTGAGCGTCGAAGGGAACACCACGGCGTCCGAGTCCAGGCCGTAGCCGAACAGGCTGCCGAAGCCGCTCTTGTACACGGAGTTGAGCAGGGACCCGGTGTCGGGGTTGAACAGCGTGTCGGAGAAGAGCGAGTCTGGGAGGCTGCCCGCGCCCGTCCTCACGGCGATGTGGGCCTCGATTTCACGCTTGGCTGCCTCAACGCTCTCCGGCAGCCCCGTCACGTCGAACACGGGCTCCTTGTCCCGGGAGGGCGTCACGATGTAGGTGTGCGTCTGGTGCTGGATGCGCTTGATGGTCGCTCCCTTGGGCCCCACCACGAGCCCCACCACTCGGTACGGCACGCGGACCTGGATCGTCACGTGGCCCGGGACGTTGGCCGGGGGTCCCGGCGGAGACAGGGATCCCGTTCCCGACAAGTTGTTCTTCCTGCTCGCTCTGATCTGGCTGAAGTGTTCGGCGGCCGACAGGATCTCTCGCTTGGCCTTGGCGACGTCCTCCTTCCTCCCTGTGACGACGAAGACCGGCTCCTCTCCTCGGACCGGCGTCTTGATGTACGTGTTTGTCTTGGCCCTCAGCGCCTTGATTTTGCAACCTGCAACACAGAGCGCAGGCGTTAGATACGAAGCATATACAAAAATGAAAATTGACAAAAAACTACATAGAGCGGTATTTCTTTGTTTGAACCCCTCTGGTTCCAAAATGTCTGCAAAACATCGAAATAGAGTATAAAACGAAAATACTGAGAGTCGGATGTCAAATCATATTTTAACACGATTCCTCGGTGCTGCTTGTAATCGTCTGTCCTGCGCTGCCCTGCTCTCATTTCCTATATGAAAATTTGCAACAAACTATGACGTTGATATATATAACAGTTCAAAATGGCAAACCACCTGAGATCATTAAGAGGAATATATTATGAAACGTGCCACAGTTGCTTCGACAATACAGTAGTTAGCTATTAAAATCAGAAATTCCTAAACATTAGAAATTTCATCACTGGCAGCCGCGGCGGCTCGGTTGATATCAATAAATTAGCGGCGCGTCGCCAAACCGTTGCGGACGGGCGGAACCAGACAAAGAACTGATAATAACAGTGTGCCTTACACAACGCCCCGGACGGCCGCCGATTTTGGAAAAAATATCTTCAGCCCCGAGGACCCGCGGAGGACAAAAAAGTGGAACGGCAGAAGTGGATATTGAAACAAAAGCGACGGCCGGCCTTCGACTTCACCTTGGAGGGACTCTGAACCTGAGCCATATATCGCTTTGTAGTCTGGAGCTGAGCGCTGCGCTGGACGCTGGGCCACAGGAAACGAGAGGAATGCGTTACCCCCTCCACTCGCACCCCTACCGCCGGCACATTCCGTCAAAATTATTTACACAAGTGGTTGCAGGTAACGGTCCCTCGCCCCCGCTTTCTGGAAGGGTTCGGGAGAGACGATTTTAGGTCTACAGGGCTGTAATTGGTGTGAAATATTTTCTAATAAAGCGAGGGCGGCATCATGTCATCGAAGTCATAATTATGTCAGAAGTCATAATGTTATATGACGCGTGTGCGTGTGGAGATACAGGGGTCGTATTTTGAGTAGAGTAGCATTTTTTAACAACGGCTGCGTGTACGGGAGGGATCATACTGCATCGGATTCCATTTCTTGCACATTGGCTCTGATGATTTCATATTTTTGCTACATCGTAATTTAATTTTACTAGTTTTAAGGGAGAAAGTATGTTTCCCGATGACGTTTATTTTTTGGCAACTATTAAAACTGTATTTTTATGATGACAGGAATAACTAATTTCAATACCCTAGGCATTTTGATAGTGATCCTTGAAGAAGTCAATGCAATGCCTATATAATACAAGCTAAATAAATGTATTAAATTTGTTACAGTATTATTAATGTAATGAAATCAATAATAAACACAAAACAGGATGGAAACAAGACGAGGTAGCCGGTAAGAAGGCAATGCGGTAACAGGGTGCTGTGTAGATTAAACCGATCGATTTGAAACCTGTGATTGCGAAGGCATTGGCATTGACCTCGATCAAGGATACTGCAGTCTTTACCCTCACGCAAGGTCTAAATAAATATAGTTTTGGTAAATTTAAGTTGAATGCAATATAGTTATTGAACACAAAAGCGAATACATATTTGTTCTGTAAATAATTAATCTGTTGGTTACTTTAACTGGAGTATCAATTTAAAATATTTTTATATTAAATTTACATTCTGTGTTTTTAATCGTTTTTTTGTCGTTGTTTACCATTGGTTTCTATTTCCCCCATTTAGATCCGTCCCTTTCCTTAGGGGGTTTATGTAAAGAGATTTCAACACCTACTTTGATATTAAGAATTACAGTGATATCGGTTGCACTACGGTGCATGAACTAGTATAATGAATATTTCATAAT
The DNA here is from genome assembly GCA_035578135.1 of Flexamia atlantica. Classification (NCBI taxonomy): domain Eukaryota; kingdom Metazoa; phylum Arthropoda; class Insecta; order Hemiptera; family Cicadellidae; genus Flexamia; species Flexamia atlantica. The sequence goes on along the minus strand of JAQJVK010000005.1, from coordinate 41,665,346 downwards.
TTTTAACTTTACTTGCTAAAAAAATATTTAATGTATTTTACTGCTTTAATGATTGATCTGCTGTATACAAGCCAATGAAATTACTGAAACCCGGATTTTCAAACTGCTCATTCTTGTGACAAATCGTAACTTTGGCACACTCGGGGCCGGTCTGTGCGGCGCGGCGCCGGCGGCCAAGGCCACTCACACACGCGTCACGGTACTTTCACTGCTACAGACCCGAGTGACGCGTGATGTAACAGATGCATCTCCCACACACACAGATGGTATGTGGCCGAGACAAAGGACTACGACCGTTCTAATTATACTCCTATTATCGAAAGAAACGGCTCTGCGTTGCCGCGGACTACAACTGACTTATTTCTTTATGATAAATGAGTATAAACGTAAAATACGCTGATAAGTGTTCAGTAAATGTTATTCCGGAGTCAATTAAGTTTATATAAAAGAAATTAAACGTTTTTAAATCTAAATCTGTAAAAGTGTTTAGAGCATTTACAGTATTATGAAATATAATTTTTAGCTAGTCAGTTCCCGCGGTTTCCGTGCGGCCGCTCCAATGGTTTTATTTTTACTTAGGACGCTATACAATAATATAAAATGTATTTTTTGGGCGTTCAGGGGTCATAAAAAATGTTGTGGTTGTTATATTGAATGATTATTATATAATTACAGCTTGAATTCGTTCACAAACGTAATTTAAGAAAACGACTTTTTGCCGGAACGAAAATCTTATTTTTCTCACAATAAACTGAGTAGAGAAAAACACACATGAGTAAAAGAAGGCATACAAGCCTTTTTTGCTATATCACTATTTAAGCTTACCTTCAAAAGAAAACCAAATTTTGATGTTTGGAAGAAAATTAGAATAGCAAAGGTCTAAGATGTTTTTAAATAACCCGTAATACATAATAGAGGTCATTAATATGATTAAGTCAGTATAGACGCTTCATAAACGCGGCGGACATCCTTGAAGAAACGATTTATAGATGAGTATCTAACCCCCAAGATTTGATTACCGTAGTACAGAATTGTTTTGATTAATTACCATAATATGCCTTGTTCTTTTCACTTTGAATAAATGCGCGATGAACGCACTCATTTTTTGCCTAAACACGCATTACTACGAGTTTTACAGTAATATTTAAAAAATACTCTGTCGTGAAATCTGATAGAGGTGAATGAATAAAAACCTCACCTCCTACAATGAAAAAACCTACTAATGATAAACACCTACTAATGGTGGTTTTGTATTTCGATTCAAAGTACAAAAATATCATTAGTAGGTCGAACAATGGACGTACATCCAGAACCAGTCGAACTACAAAGTTCAGGTTTCGAGTTGCCAATCTCATAAAGCTAAAGAGGACAAATTCGATCCGAGGTCCGAGGTCCGAAGACCCGCGAAACTTAACAAAAGCCAAAGTGTCCTCGAAAACCACTTTCCGCTTGGTGGGTTTTGAGCGGCGGCTCTTCCATTAAACATGAGGGGGAGTCTTGGACATTGCGTCACAGAGAAGATAAGATCCGAAACTGGAACAATACCTAACTGGGTCCACCGTGCCCTCAGCGGGGCGAATTTGAATGATTTATGTGGGACAGCTAGTTGGTGACATTTTTGTGGATTCCCTATATTAAGGGCGGCGCTTCAAAGGGTAACATTCGGTACGGTACAGAGAACTTAATGAGTGAAGTGCAAATAAACCGAATCAGAGAGAACTATGTCGTACCTGATGTAAAAAATATGTAGTACCTGATGTAAAAAAATATGTAGTACCTGATGTAAACAAATCGACAAAGTATATTGTTACGTGATTTTTTAGACAAATTTAAAATGCTATTTATTAAATAAAAAAAAACATAGAGCTTAAATAAAATGTATGAGGACATCCACAAATATATACGAGGTAAGTTAAAATAGTAATGTTTCAGCAACGAAAATCTGAAACAGTACAAAGAACAGATTGTTTTCTCGTCGCACACAATGAGGGGCCTCGGCGGAGGCTGATGCCAAAGCCTTCACGATTATTTCGTCGGCGATGAATCGAATCGACGTAATCTGGAAGGCCTATTCTACTGTCAGTGGCTTCTCTCTTTCTATCATCTCTGTCATTACATCGCCTTGATTTTCTAATCAAGATAGTGTATGTCTACCAATTCATTCTAGAGAGTAAATTCTTTTTTTAATTTGTAATAATCTGGATTTTTATCTTAAGGGAAACTGTTTATTGTTTTATCTGAGCTGTTTTTCCCCTTTTGAATAAAATAATAGTTTCATTGTTACGTTCATATCAGTATGATAAGGAAAATATACTGCCGAAATATTTTTCCTTTATCATACGATACATGGGCTTAACTTAATTTTAAATTGTTCCCCCAGACGTCCTTTCTTCCGGATTCTACCTCATTAATAATACTGGTTGTAGGCTACGGAAATTTTTTTCTCAGCTTTCTTGACTTTTTAAATCCCTACTTCAAAATATCCCGTAGAGAGCTGAGAATTAACTCTCCAAACGTATCTAACTTCATGGATTACGAACGTTTTCCAGCCGTGCAGAATAAAAACCCGGCAGTCGAGCGGTGAGACAATTAAAACATTTGGCAGGTGTGAACGGCCGGACTAAAACAGTAGCTGGAGACAGTACAATACGACAGTAAAAGTGATCGGCCTGCGGTGGCCCGGGGCCAAGCTGTCCGTCGGCGTCGGCCAGCGGTTGCAAATACCGTCGACCTTCTGTGCACTGGATGCCGAGAAGTCCTCGCACACCGGCGAGAAAACATTCGACGTTTCCAGTTCTACAGAGTACCAAAATATTTTCTTGAGAATAAACGTTGATTAAAATGAACTACAGGTAGCCGAGACTGTAGTGACCTAAACCAAAAGTGACCTAAACCACAAATACCACGACACAGCTGCCAAAGATCACTGGATGACTACTTGGCAGTGATTGATAAGGACGTGAAGTGATTTGCCACATCGCTTATTTGTTTACGGAAACAGTTGATTACGTTCCAGCACAATGTATCCGTTGTATTCAGACGGAAGTGTGATAAGAGGTTGAGGGAGTTTGGGAATATAAAGTATGATATTTGCATCGACCACATAGTACTATGTGGTCGATGGATATTTGTAAGACTTCGATACACGCATACTCGGCGATAATTTGAGTAATTTCGACCAAACTATTAAAGTAGAACCATAGCAAATGTAAGGCGTGGAATTAAAAATATAAATAGAACAAATTTTTGGTTTATGAAAAAATTAATTTTCTATTTCTCATCAAACCGAGCGAGAGGAGAATACGACAGTGTTGTTTACCAAACAGGGGCTTCGGGGGGGGGGGGGGAGAAAATAGGTTAACGAGGGGTTCGAATTTAAAAGGCGCAGAATAAGAATATGGGGAGGAGGGGGAGGGGTAGCGGCGTCTCTGAGAAACCACGACCCTCCACACTGGCCTTGAAAAGTGCCCAAAAATAGATCAGAGCGGCAGGCACATCTCCCTCGAGGTTCAAGGTTAAAAGACAGCTGCACGGCGGGAAACATGGCGTCTGGGAACAGCTGACTGCTCAGAATGTGGTGAGAAACTAACATCACCTCTGCACTCCACAAAGTACTGAGGCGATGCATGTCAATCTCAACACTTATTGTGTTTCTTTGAAATTCAAAATAAACGTATTGTACTGTATTATATAATACATAATCGGTTAATTATACCTCTGGACTCCGACCATCTGGTTTGTTTTAACCAAGTAAGGAAAATATGAGTGAAGGATGAGTGTGAGAGGTGGAGGAAGTTATGCTTTGTTACGTACAAGAGAAGCTAATTAATCGTTGCAATCAGATGGTTGGCCAACTCATTATGCAGCGCGTATACAATAGAAGACGACGGATTTTAAATAGCCTACTAACAACAAAAAGGAAGATGTAGGCTTTCACAAAATCAGTATGAATGAGATTAATTTAGTATTTGTTTGAAAAAATAAGATAAGCTTTTAATATACTATTTAAAGTCCTCTTGAGATACGGTATATGAGCTCTCCCTGAAACCAAACTTTCATGAACATGAACGGCGTCCGCACCACAGAAGTGCCCATGGATTTTTTTTGTACCTTCCTCGTATCCTTCCGGAATCTAAACCCGTGAGCTTCACTTGAGCCACCCGGCCGTTGCCGAAGATTAGAACTTAAAACCGAGAGCGAAAGTAATCAAATGCTAGATCTCATTTCCCAACATGATAGGGCCTTCTGAGACAGTAATTACTTGTTATTGTATACACCCCGGTCCGATCAATGAGCCCCGCAAGCCGCAAGCACTCAGTTACCCATATACCCAAACAGGTTCCCTTCCGAGCCACTAGGCGCGCCACCGGCGCGGCGTGCGGCTACTTGTGAACACGCCGGCTCGGGTGTCTACCTGTCCCGCCTTTGTCCAGCCGCTGCCAAGGCTGAATAATTAGGCCGTCCGGACAACGAGGTTCCGCTTACGGGGATTTTATAAGTGGTTTCTTTATCGTGTATCATGATCATTTATTGAATATTGTTCGTTGTCATGATCGTCTGTGTTCATAACTAACCCAATACGGTACAAATATGAATCTTGAAAAGGCAAAAGAAGAATTTCAAAATTAAATTCAAAACACGACGTGGCCAAGGCCTCATGCCCTCAACTGTCCGCGCGGGAGTTCTGCTGTTGCGTCCGCCTCAGGTCAGTTAGTTGTCGTTGTGGAATGGCTTTAGTACCTATTTAGGTGGCGAATGATACAACGTACAGCACCTTGAAAAACTGTCGTCTAAGATGAGATAGTAAATAAGTTAAACATGAATTAAATTACTACTAGTGGATCCGAGCGCACGGAATCGTGCGCTACTCTAGCAGAGCGATAATTCAAATGGCGACAAATTTAAAACACAATCATGCTAACACGATCCGTCTTGAGGGTTATGTTTACACAAATAATTTATTTTTGGTAAAAAACAACCGACTTCAAACGCACTAAAAAGTATGAAATAATTTTAATTTATAAGTCAAATTTCGTAATATCCAAGCTCACGTATTTCAAGTCGGCGCGGCTCTATCAATATATGAAACACTCAACTGTGAGTAGTGATTAAATATCTCAGTTTGATCTCAATTATAATAATTGCGGGATAAAATTTCAGTTGTCAACTCGAACATTTTGATTTAAAATACAAATTTTACAGTATTGTAGACCCAAGACCCACAAGTAAATTCTCTAGTCTAAATTTAAAACTCTCCTCTCTTATTTATATGAAATTAACACACAATTTTTATTTTAATGTTACATTCAAGTACTGGTAAGCCATACAACAAATACATTCTTCAAATGTTATTAAAACTTCGAGCTATTCTGCCAAGAAGATACATAACTAAGATGCAATATAGAGCCGCGCCGACTTGAAATACGTGAGCTTGGATATTACAAAATTTGACTTATAAAATAAAATTATTTCATACTTTTTAGAGCGTTTGAAGTCGGTTGTTTTTTTTACCAAAAATAAATTATTTCATACTTTTTAGTGGACGTTTTTGTCTTCTATGTTTGATTTCGATTTATTCAATAATAGTTGTAGGATACCATTAATACTCCACTCCAGTTCATTTCGCTGATGACTCAATCACTTAATAGATTTCTAAACTGTACTTCTGTATTTACTGAACTCATTTTTTGGACAGGTTAGAACAGTCTCTTGTACAGCGAAGTCTCAGGTAAATGACAATGTATATAGTACACATTATAATTTGTTATAGTCTCCAGCTATTTATTACTTATGCGCTATGCATATGGCCACATGTTTGTAAACATCTCATGTTATAAGGGATTTTAAAAGCCTATACATATGCTTTACAGATCAGTCCTATATGGGCCAAATACATTACTGGCAAATTCTCAGCTTAATAGGTTCGTAATTTTCACATTTGACGTACATTCAAATCCATATTTACATTGTAAAACAATATTTAAATGTTCACAGCATTTCACTACTGTACTGTGAGCAAAAAAATTATTTAAACAGTTAGTTGTTCTATATATATATAGATAAGCCACCAGACATTTAAAGATTTTGAGGGTGTAAAATTGTCTGACACCGAGTATGTTCCAGTTCTTCAACATTGGCCGTTTAAGAGATATTAATGTATAGTCAATTTTTTTGTTAGCTCGAAACAGCTGATCTTGATCCTGCTCAATGCAAAATATTTTCAGGTGTATTTTTTTATTTTGTGTCTTTCTACGCCAGTGGCATTTTTTAACTGTATTTTAAGAACTGGAATAGATTGCCTCTGTGCTTAGCTCAATCTATTTATTAGTTTTTGCGCGTTTCTATCCTAAAGACACAAACAGATATATCAGACAAAGTTTACTATTTAATGTATTTACGCTTTTTTTGCTTTACAAACTCACGACCACAACATTGCAGTTTTGGGAGAATACTCAAAACAATTTTAAAGCAGATAAACTAAACATTAAAAACCTTATCCCTTTAGCACAGCCTTGGAACATTTCTGAAATTCTGATACGCGGCGGTCATATTATGAATTATCTCACGTGCACAATTACAATCTTCTATTGAATTGATTGAACCCTCGAATTTGGCGACAGATTTTCTCGGACAGTTTACTGTAGAGGTTTTGATTACAAGATAACCATGTGCTTGGCACCTGGAAAATGGAAAATGAGTTAATTTAAGTACATTTGCAAAACTGTCCAGGGGCTCACTCATAAGATCGATCTAGTCTCGAATTACGATGCTTGCACGTTAGCACTATAAGTTGTCCAATAAGATATATAAAAATAATGTTTCGCATGTTTCAACCTGTGAAACACGAACTCACAATGACCAATGACTTGCAAAGCCTGTTGGGGATTTTTTCAGTGGAAACTGCAAGAGCGCTCACATATGACAAGTCACAAAAATTCCTCTTTGTACGACGATGACATTATTTTTTATGGCCATTTAAAATTAACTGGTGTGCGATAGAAGCAATCTATGATGGGCTTAAGTTATGTAGGTATGTTCTTTCACAAGATCCAAGTTTCCGATGTATTTCTGAGGTATTCCTAGGCCACACTAAAACGTTAAGATTTAGACTTGCTCTTCTTCATTCATGTTTTTTGGTTTACACTTTTTTTATTTAAGTAATAATAATCATAATGGAATTGACTGGGTTTTAATCTACATAATATAATTAATTCATAACCTAGAAGACAAACTGTTTTGACATTATATAAACATGAAGCAGCTGATCATTTGCTCTATAATTATAAATTTAATTTGAAGGATGTAACAGCTGTAATAAAATAAACCTGACTTATCCCTGTTCACCTTAGCTTTGTTTTGTAAACAACAAATATTTGAAAATGTTGAATATTTGAGGTTTTTTGGTCTTTTCTCCTAAATAAATATTTCAATGAAACAAAATGTTATATATGGGACCTACGGGAAACCATTCCGGTTATTTTGGTAGTAGAATCACGTTGATTGGTAAAAGTATCGCAGAGAAATCGGTGAACATCCCTAGAAAAAAAAAAAAACATCTCCCAAGACGAATTGAGAACCTCCTCCTTTTGTTGGTGGGGGAAGTCGGTTAATTAAAAAATAACAGCAATTAAATTATCAAGCTGATCAAAATGAAAACAATTATGTTCTTCATAAGGATAACATGGGAACTTTAAAAGCCAATGGGGCAGAGCCCAAGGGACTTTTTCAAAAATGTAAGGCCAGTTTGCAAATCTACGCGACACGCTCATTCCAATGAGCCGTCAATGATCAAAATCGGTTAAGAAATGACGGAGGAGTTCATAAGACAAATTTCGTGTTGGCGGATTAATTATATAGATTTAAATTTTAGAAGCTCCATCCAATGTATAAAAGACAAGTACTCAGCAAACAACTGAGTGAGCGAGATCTCTCTTTAATAACTCTGATGACGAAGGGAATAAAAATAACCCTGCCTCGAACTCGGAATGTGTCTCGATCATAACTTTATATGGATAAAAATGTTGCCAAGCCACACCTGTTTAACACACGTAATTTGAACGAACTGATTCATTTTAACAATCACCACACTCTAAAGGAAATGCTTTTAGTGAAAGAAATCTATGGATATCAAATTTCTTCCGGTGCTCAAGAATCGATAAAATACCGCCACCAACTCAACTGCTTTTTGTGAAAGAAACCGATGGATATTGAATCTCTTCCGGTGCTCTAGAATCGATAGATCACCGCCAACTCAACTAGGGACCCTTTCCGGCGGCGCGGCGCGGCGTCCCGGGGTGTAACCTAGTTTCGCCGCTGTGGCCCGGATAGTGCAGTGCAGTCAGTGGCGTAGTTGAGCTTAATCGATTGGCGGTTTATATCAGGGGCGAGTGAGGGGACCACTGCACACTCGAAGTAGGAAATGGAGTACATCAAAACCATTTATACAATTACACAGACCGGCAGTGGGGTGGTTCAATGGCCTGGCGTCCTCGTCGAGTGCAAAGTGATCTTTGACTGAAAACTTAGCGAACTGACGTATACCGCTATTAAGTGGTGTGGTTGATCGGTTTTGCTGCAAAAATAAATTAACCAAAAGAATAAGAGCCATGTAATTTTTATAAAGCATATTTCATATTAGGCCTAATTGTAACGAAAGGCAAATATATGCCTACTCAAAAGCCTAACTGCGTATTTAAAAATTAACTAACAGTAGTCAAATCTAAGCCCTCGTTCTGATATCGATACATGTATAGTATAACATGTTCACCCCACTGACTAGTTATGTAAAATCCCCCAAGTATGTAATGTGTAACGGCATCAGGCAGTGTTCCAACAAGACGACGTTGATGGTGTACGTCTGGAATTGATGGTCATACAAATTGCCTGCTCTTTACATATTTTTATTTTCTATTAATGGCTGATATAATGATCGAAAATGTAACAAAACCAAACCAACCAACAGGTTGATTATCACAAAATAACAGAGTGTCAACACAAGACCTACTCCTCTTATCGAAGACAACGATCACATCTTCATCTTCATCTTACAACACTGTTAATAAATTCTCTGGCGATCTTGCCAAAACTCGATTTAAAAACGTGTATCTTTGAAACAGTCGATTTACTCAGGATCCTGAAGAGTTTTAGATGAAACTTAAAATATTTTCATGATTTCAGGTAAAAATTTCACTTGGTTTGGTATGTTTAAATTGATTTACATTTTATTTCTTAATTTAAGCTCAAGTTAAAAACTTGTGGCGATTATCCATTTAAATATGGGCGATAAGTAAAAGTAATGATTACGCTAGCAATTACTATTACTCATTTCCCAATCAAGCATGTAAATATTAACTTCCAAACAAATCGGAAACAGCAGTAGAGCGGCACGATCGGTCTAGGCTCTAGCCTTGACTGCAACCTCGGTGGTTCATGAACCTTTGCGTCTGCCTCCGCCCCGCGCGGCCGCTCAGGAAAAGGACATCTTCCGCAGCAACCTCCTTGTCACGACTTGTCCGAGTTTTGAGACTTTCCTAAAGCAATTTTGGACGGAAGGAATGATTTTTGTGACTATAATAGCGATACGGCACAGATGCCAAAGCAATTAATTAACACAAGACATTAAATGCTTTAAACGTGCAAATTACATTTTATAACATATACATTACTTTAGGAATTTTTCCTCGCTACGGCATTCTAAGGTCGAACAACAATAAGGAATAAACGTGCAAATTACATTTTATAATAAAGTAAGTATATAAATTACTTTAGGTATATTTCCTCGCTACATTCTAAGGTCGAGAACAACAATGAGGAATTAAGTTAGTTATGGCATGTAACACCATAATATCGTATGTAGGAACCTAACTGATAACAAAAAGCATTTTAATCGAGACCAAAACAATTTGATTGAAGAGATATGTGGTAAATAACTTCACTCGGTCACTTCTTTGATCGCAGATATTTTAATCTTAAAATTTTTATTTTATTTTATAATCGACAGACGTTTTCAACATTAGATTTGATTAAATCAATAAACCGATTTTTACTATGTTTTCCAAAACAAATACGATTATTTTTATTCTCCGCCAAACACATCTCGGTTTCAGCGATCGCAGTAAAATAAAGGATTTCTTTACTTGTATCGGGAAGTTCATCGCACTTCTCTTTCCTGTGGAGAGAGGCGGCCGTCGACTCTCGACCTTGGACTTGGCTGTCACAAACCTAGAGCTACACCGAGGTTGGTGCGGTGGGAACGTTCGACCGATGAAACAAGTTCGGCAGAACTCCTCACACTGGACGATTGTACAAGAACATGAAAGCAAACTGGTTCAACGTCGTAAAACGTTTGCACAATTTTTGTTTTCCATTTGTCTCGATATTCTTCGGTACTTAACCTACAAAGGAGTTTTAACGGTCGGAGCCACGCTTTTGTTTTGTTGATTTATTTCTTCGCTTGACACTTTCAACTTCTGAGTGTACTCAAAAGATCATTGAGAGCGCACGACAAACTTGATTCGTTTTCAGTTAATGCTCATATCACTATTGATTGCTTTTGCACTATTGATTGTTTTTGCACTATTGATTGTTTTTGCACTATTGATTGTTTGTGATGTGATTCCTAGGAATTTCCAAGTAGTATTTTTTCCTCATATAGGAAGCCATTTTTCGAGTCTAGGAGGGGTCCAAAACAACTCTGTATTATCACACTTTTTCATCCGAAACAAACCAAAATTTAAATTCTACTTTTTAAATCCCGTCCGATTTATCCCAGAGTCATAGCTCCAAATATACCGCAAAACCAAATCCGGCCGCGTGCGATTCGAGCATGGGCATGTTTAATTAATTACAATTAGTGCGGAAAAGCCTCCCGGAGGGTTGATTTGCCGCCCCCGCCCCCGACTGCAATATCGACCTGGCCGTCCCGCCACCGCCGCGCCACCGTCGCGCCACGTGTACGCACGGTTCACCCCCGGTCAAATCGATACACGCACTACAAGGGCGAGACCTCCCCCGCAGTGCACGTCCGTCACTGCAGCTGCACCGCGGCGTAAACAAGCAGAACTACTTGTGTTGCGGGTGTTGCATATACGGTGTATGAGGGCGTTAGACCTGCTTGATGGTAGAAAAATAGATTTGAATTGATCTTGCAAAAAAATTAAAGTGTAGGTTAGTTGAGATTGTAAATAATAGTTTATGGTAATTAATACAAGGTGGAATAATACAAAGAATTATTTTAAAACTGAGGGTGTACAAATTTAACTTGCAACATTGAAAATTGGGTGCTACACATTTATATTTCTCACCAACAAGATTTCTTAAAGAAATTTGTCAATCCATTTATTTCTTACCAATTGTCAAACTGCTTAATTAAAAGCATTTTACAATTTGCTATATAAGTTTAACTATTAGTGAACCGCACAAATTAAAAATTACTATAAAAATTAATGTAAAAATCCGAAACATAATTTATAACTTTAGGAAGTGTACACAATTATTGCCGAACAATTGGCTCGTTGGATTTCAATACACAGAACCTAACGAAAGATTTAATAATTAGTTACAGAAAGTAGCATTAAAATGGGATATTCCAAGATTATTGCTGAACATCAAATATCAATAATAAAACTTATTAGTCACCGGTTGCCAAGTTTTTATTTGGAAATAACTAATTTAACGAACTTTTAATACATTGAATAGTTTGTTGTACGTGTTCAATCCCTGAAACCACATTAGCAAGTAGCAGCATCATGAGCAACATAAGAACGTGACAATATTTATATATGACATTAACGGTATTAGGTGGTTTTATTATAAAGCGCGTTCATTAATAAGGTTTTTAAAATATGAAAACAATTTAAGAAATGTTCTACTTTAATAAAAATCTACATTTATGACATTTGAGATTGACAGGGCATTAAGGGAATACGCTGATGAAATAAAACAGGACGACAATAATTGAGAAGGTAAAATGGAAGTGCGTGCCAAAATACACAGTTCAAGGGGGGTCGAATCGATAACACGCACAGCATAGTGCGTCTGTCTCCCTCCCCCGCCCCCCACCCCCCTCCAACCACTAGACGGGCCGGCGATATTGTGGCTTATCACTGCTGCCGTCATTGATACTCTTGAATCCCATTGAACTTCTTCTGTATTTGCTCGCAAAAAAACCGATAACGGATGGTATTCGATAAAAATTATTGAAACGATTTACTTATATGTTTTTCTTGTCATATCTCTTGTTCAAAAATGAAATACATTATAATATATCGCTATTGAGGAAAAATGTCGCAGATAAAGCGTATTATGCTCAAAAATTTCTTTATGAGATAGTTTAGACTTGATTTTAATATTTCTCACGGAAGGCCTATTTATTTTTTATTTTTACTGCAACTTCCACTAACTATGGAATGTTATGACTGCAAATATAATACGTGGAGTAAGCTATTTAATTTTGATACAGTACAAGACTACATATCAAAATCTAATCTGCCGATTAAAAAATGTAGTACTAACTAATTCAAATAAGGAAATGGAATAAGCGTATTTGCAGGCATGTAATTATTTAACATCAGTAACATGTAAACCTAAACGCAGTATTAGCTTATTCAAGCAAAGGAACTGGCTAAAGCAATCATACAGACTTGTACTGATTCAACAACAAAATTGATAGCTGAAGCGATTAAATAATGAAATGAATAAGTCGTATTTTAATTTGAGTAATGCCTCGACAATGAAAAATATTTGTATTTGAATGAATAATTCATAACTCCTAGAAATAGCCGACAGCAATAAAAACGTTTGCAAATACCCTCAAGGCTACAAATATTGAAATTGATATAGGTAAAAAGGAAACTGCTTCAAGCACTTTTATTAACGGTTCAGAACGTTTGCTTTGAATATCGTTTCACAGCCAGCAAGAGTAGACGAGAACAGAAGGGTCGTATTGCAGCGTTGTACGGGGAAGCCCAGACCAAAAATCGAACCCTCCCCCTCATTAAGGCCCTGGATCGATGCCCGACGCTGCGGCAACCGGCACCCGTGCAGCAACCTCGCCAAACATCAGACACAATATATGAGAGAGTCCCCATAAAAAGGCAACCGAAAATGGACCGAGTAACTAAGCTTATCGTAGTCAGTAGAGCCAAAAGCTGCACAAGTTCATAAATTGTATAAACGGCAAGTGTCTCCTATTATTGCAAGGGTAGTAGGGACAATATACACGTAAGCGATACTGCAGTTCTTACATTTTGATTAACTATATGAAACAAACATAGAATCATAATCGAGTGATATTATTGTACTTTTATGGCCTAACCTAGAAGCCCATCGTAAAACACTAGATATTTTCTCGCGACCTTGGTGAGGATTTCAAATTCCCTGATGACAACATTGATCCTGCCGAAACACGTTAACGTTGCAATACCAGTCTCAAAGATCCTTGTATGGTATTACAGTATTTTAATTCAACCCAAGAAAAAGTACACGGCGTACCTTAACGTACCCCGACAAATAGCCGGTTTGGCAATTTTACGTAGCCAATATTTTCATTTATTTATTCACTCTGCACTCTCCCACGAGGAGTCTGTTCTGGAGACGGTCTCTATCACCGGGACATCAGCTGATGACGGGACAGGAACATAATCTCGCAGACAACATGATAACTGCACGCTGAGTTACTGATAAACATTTCCTGGAAGAGTGCTGAGTGCGGAGGTACGTGCTGAGACCCGGCCATCGTCTCCCGTCGCGCTGACGAAGCGGCGACAGCGGGGATCAGCAGGGATAAGCGACCACTTCATCGTCCGAGTACAGAGCCCATTGTGCTACTGCGGCAGAATCAGTGCCCGAATACCGGACGTATATAAGAAAAGCTGACCAAATGTTTGAGATAGAGTTACATGTGGATACAAACAAACGTGAGGATTAGGCATATTCGACTTCTGAAGATTTCCACACATCAAAGTACTAAAAGCTGACTAAATGAAGGGTGTAGAGAAACAAACAATAAAAAGATTTATCGACTCCTAAGTTATTCCTGCATCATCGGTAATGACAAATAACAGTTAAACTCGTCCATATTAACACATCGCCTATGGTTAAAACTTAGTTAAATTATTTTATCTTTTTGGATCATTTTTTGTAGCCTTGTTTACAAGACAAATATACTTAGTTGGGAACATGTTGAAGCTTGAGGTTTACAAAGGCGATTTTGAGCAAGATGTGGGGTTTGGGAAAGAATGAAAGACATTTCATTTTTTAGACTCATGAAAATCCATTGAAAGACATTTAATTTGTTAAACTCATGAAAATCCATTGCATGATGCCATTGTCCCTTCAAACAAACATAATAAGTTCTGCTTTATTATCTGCTTTATTATCAAAGAACCCCACTGACACGTACCACAAGACACGAGGAACAATAAAAAATTAATATCCATACAAAATTTCAGAATTTTAATGTGCATATGTCTCGTTTGACACAATATGTACTTATGTACATGGAATCTAGGAACTTCAATCAATGAATATTTTGATAGTGTTTTTAAATTCACGAAATAGTTATAAAATTATCGTGTAAAAAATCAACAAAGAAAACAAAACACGAAGCTCGTACTATATAATGGAGCCCGACATAGACAAAACGCAAGCTGCCGTACGCGTCAAAGATTAATAGCTGGAATCAATTAACACGATAACCCCAGTCGCGACCTCTAGTGGCAGAAGTCGGCACTCAATTAGATGGTTACAAGTGCGGCCGCTAGAGTGTGTGATTGATATGTGTGAATGACAATTGGTAAACAAAACAAACACTTGGCTATAAGGACTGCCATGTGATGAATAGTGTTACGATTTCTCAGTTTTGCTTCTTTGACACCTTTAGTATCCCAACATAAAATGAAACATAGATGTACTGTTTAGTTGTTTTGTGTTGCGTGCAATAAAATTCTTTCTAAGCTGTTAAACAGTATACAGTAAATTATATCTTGCAGGGGAATAAATATAACCACACACCTCATTCTTTTTAACAAACACCAGAGGACAAATTGAAAAATTAATTCAACACGTTACCAAATATATGTTATCAAACCCTTTAAATCTGAACTACAATAATGCAACCACATCCTGAAAGGATGCTGTTAGATTGTAAAGAAGCTTATCGTAGTATAACAACAAAACTTTAAACGTCCGGTTATGACTTCGATCTGCTATATCTTTAGTTGTGTAAGCTATTCCATTTGCAATAAGTAAATTGTGTACAATCTATTAAGTTGACAAACATTGCCAAAGGATAGCTCGATTTTTTAATCAAGAACTTTGTGTAATGTCGTTGAAACACGACGAACTTAACGACATAATGCACATAATGAAACACGACGAACTTAACGACATAATGCACATAATATTACACCGGTAACGCAATATGATTGTCGTGCTGCACAGTAGCCTGTACTCGTTGTCAAATTAACGCAATATCAGGAATTTTTGCGACGTCATTTGTATATAATGGCTTCATCAATGGTTAAATACCATCTTATAAATTGTAACTTTTTATTTGCACGTAAAACAATTAATGTAATAAATTACTCGTCGTCAGACATGATGACTTTAAGGTACTGATCGTTACAATAATCAAACGATGTTTTTTAATATCAGGCCCTAAAAAAATAACTACAGTAAACGATAAATTAAGAGCAGCTAAGTAGCGCCTGATAAATATTTTTATGTCACCTTTTCAATGGTTTGTACTTGATTGCATAAAGTAAAGATAGTAGTACAGTACAGAGATGAGCGGCAAATGAATGAAGAGCGGGAAGGTGATAGATTGGCGGGGTCGGCAATTCAGCCAATCTGACCACAGTACACACGGTTTGCTACTGCTGGCTGACGGTTCTGTTGGCGTACACTGTGATGAGCGGGAAGGTGATAGATTGGCGGGGTCGGCAATTCAGCCAATCTGACCACAGTACACACGGTTTGCTACTGCTGGCTGGCGGTTCTGTTGGTGTACACTGTGATGAGCGGGAAGGTGATAGATTGGCGGGGTCGGCAATTCAGCCAATCTGACCACAGTACACACGGTTTGCTAATGCTGGCTGACGGTTCTGTTGGCGTACACTGTGATGAGCGGGAAGGTGATAGATTGGCGGGGTCGGCAATTCAGCCAATCTGACCACAGTACACACGGTTTGCTACTGCTGGCTGGCGGTTCTGTTGGCGTACACTGTGATGAGCGGGAAGGTGATAGATTGGCGGGGCGGCAATTCAGCCAATCTGACCACAGTACACACGGTTCGCTACTGCTGGCTGACGGTTCTGTTGGCGTACACTGTGATGAGCGGGAAGGTGATAGATTGGCGGGGGCGGTGATTCCGCCAATCTGACTACTGCACTCACGGCTCGCTACTGCTGGCTGACGGTTCTGTTGGCAGAAGCATTAAGAATATCTCACCCCGTACCCACTTGTATTTAAAGACCGACCTTTGCCAAAACTGGGCCTATTATAATTTCAGATAAACAATTCTAAGGCAAAAAACTAAATAACAGTAATGCCCTTCAAGCAACCTTCAATAATCAAAATTCGTGAACAACCGACTACGGTATTTAACTGCATCACAGGAAATAACTCCAAAGAAACTACAACATTCTCAACGGACCTAGATATTTATTTTATTCATTCCATTGAACATAACAAACAATGTAAATGTCATAAATACCAACGACCCTATTAAAAGAACACAATAAAAACTTGTCCTCCGGAAGTTCTTTTTGCATGAGAACCAAGAATTCCACAAAATCCGGAGAGGAAGAGAGGTAAAAGTGCAGATGTCATTTCCCACAATGGCCGCGACGCCCGCACGGGCCACTCACGGGGCGCGCACACGCGCACGCTCTGATACGCGGCGTGGGCGAGGCGGCGATAACGCGACGGAAGCGACGTCTCCACTAGGAATCGGTACAGACTGAGAGCGCGATTGACGGCGGGCTGTTATGATGCTGACAAAGAGTCAATGTCCATTGTGGCGACTCTGAGTAGAGGAATACGCTGGCGAAGGACCGACGCGACGGCCGCTAGGAGGTAAAGCGACACTTCGCCAACAGAATAAAATGTGTAATGATTAGACTGGCCTGACTTAACCAGAGTATATCGCGATAACAGGTTCTAATATTTTAAAAAGACTTAAAAGTCCTGAACTAATTCAGAACATCGCCAAGGTAGTAAAGAAGGTTTAGCTGAAAGTAATCGAAATTCCTGGATTCAAAAGGAAGATGAAGAATTCAAAGCTGGATGTTATCCCACTTCGAAGGTGCTGCTATACATACACGCCACGTCACGTCGCGTCCACTTACGGCGATCCGTAAGGGTGTGGCTATACATATTCGCATCGATTCGCATTTTCTAGTTTCTAAAAGCCAAATGACCGATTGAACGTCGGTGTAGGCTATACATACACGTCACGTCACGTCCCAATTTGGCCGATTCGGCCGTGTATGCTCTTCAGAGCATTCGAGTCGGGCCGTGCCGTGACGTGCATGTATAGCCGGTTCCATTTGATTACAAAGGTTTCATTTACATCGAAAATGGACGCGACGCGACGTGTATGTATAGCAGCACCTTTACCATCCACAAAGGCCATGTAATATTGCATACAGATTATGGTATGGGTTAATCCACCAATGAGTGCACGGCAGATAAGCAGATTCCAAACGTTCAAGTTGATTAACAACTTGTTCCCTTCAAAAGAAAAAATGGTGCCTTAGGTCGACTCTCGGCACTTGGAACGTTGCAGCGACCAACAGTGACGACTAGACATACCCAGCTCGCCTTAAAGCCAAATTATTTTGTTTCCTATACTAAAATATCAATTATTCCGTTATTTAAGCACTCTTATGGGCAAAACACAAAAAGTTGCCGTTACATAGCAACCGAAAAAACAAACGTGTAGCTTAAAACAGTACGTTTTTACAAATTATTGTAAAATATGTAACAACAAATAAGAAATTATCTAATAAATCTTCCACTTCCCCCTATCTTTACCGCCACAATCGAGGCGGGCGAAAAGCGTAATTTTAATAACATCAGCGGAAGTCTGTTATCAAAGAGCGTGTTCCGTTTTCGCAGTCTGCGGCGCTAGGGGGTTGCTAGGCAACGCGACTCCCACACCGCCGCACGCGCGCGCGCCGGCAGCCGCGGCGTGTCAGCGTGCGTGTGCGCGTCACTTCCTCCGGCCTGTCTCCCGCGCAGCGCCGACACCAGTGCCATCGGAGCAGACTCCTACAGCCGGCCGATTAGACAGTAATGGCTAAAAGAATTTGAAATGATCCAGTTTATGTGATTGTGCGGACATAAACATAGGCCGCTATATGCTGGAATAAATACTTTTTTAATATAGCGGCTCGTCACAGGTCACAGGTCCTTTCAACCTACGATTAGAAGGCACTACAGTACTTCCAATATTGATTAGGTTAATGTCATAGTTACAATTTTTCTTTACTCTAATCCATGTGGTCGCTGCTCTAATCACGCATTGTACATAAACTTATGTTTGAATAGTACTTAATGTTTATATGATTCCAAAATCCTAAAATATAGTTCAACGAGTCTTTGATTAACGAGAACTCAATTATTTTTTGATTCCTTAATTTAACAGTGTACGGATAACTTAGAGTGTAAGGATTGCATTTAGAGAATGTGACTAGGAGAAAAATCTTTATCAAACTGGAAATCCTTTGGCGATGCCCAAGTCAAAGTCTTTGAAACACAGAACGGAAAATTCCGACTCTGCATGGTTTTCAGGTGAGGCTGTGCATACACGGCCGAATGGGAACGTGACGTGGGTAAATTTAGGGGTTCAGTTTTGCTTGATTTACACAATTTTTGTCTAGATCAGCCACTAATTTCTTTCAGTGTATTAGGCAAAAATTTTATATTTATCAAAATCATCCGTAATCTAAATACTTAATGCGCCAGGGGTAATTTAATATGCTTTTCCCCGCGACTTGGGATATCGGATATGCGGATGCGAATGAGGACGTTGCGAACCGTGCGAATGCGAATATGTATAGCACCCCCTCCGGAATCGCCTTGTTGGCCGTAAGTGGAGACTTGACGTGATGTGTATGTAGCCTATAGCAGCACCTTTAGAGTAGTGATCAGACGAGTTAAGTTTTTTAATCCAGAACATGGTATTCAATGGTTTAGGGCAGAGGGAGGCGAGGGATGGACACGTCCGTGTTGTAACAGTTATGGCACCGCGGGACGAGTGTTGGTTTCACCGGTAATATATTCCGTGCAGGCGGCAGGCAGGACGTTGTACTGTCCTCGGTCCTCGCCCAACCGGGCGACAAACTCGAGGAACAACAATCGAAATGAGGCGAAAACACGGTTAATGTTATAAGAAACAAAGGCCATAGTTCTGCGCATGCAGACTAAGCAGGGGATCGACAGTCTTGCCCAAACAACATAGCGTAAACCCAACGTAACTCAATGAATAAAATATAAAAATGATTTTATTTTTTATTTCTTATAAAATAATTTTATAAAATGATAAAAAACAAATAAAATTTAGGCAATGAATTAAGAACATAAACCGACAGCTAGATTTATATGAAATCTATTTAATCAGTCGAGCGCAACCAATGGAAATAATAATTGAAAATTCCCAATGAAACGGTGTATTAAGTGAACGCGTGCTCGCACAAACCAATGGTACATGATAATGCAGTGCTGCAGACGTTCAGCGAGAGTACTGCGGATGTTTAAACTGACAACGCGACGCAACTGGCCACGAGAACAAGACCTCCAGAGCGCATATTTATACAACGGCCTCAATAAATCGAGCAGAGACAAATGGTATTCAAATTTGAACGCGGCCCAACGCAATACACCACACGAGTAGTACACCGGGGAACAATACGGCTCCGCGGTATAAATAAGTCAAGGTCTCCGGCGTCTTATCACCCCCCTCCAGTGCCCTTCCGCCCTCGGAGGCCAAATTAAATTCCGTCCGCCCCAAGAATGCGTCCTTGACCACTTAATAAGCGGCGTTTGCGGGCCGATCCCAGCCCTCCCCGCCCCCAAATTTCGAGCCTGTAAAGCTCTCACTCGCTCCTCCAATCCCGAGGTAATTTCGGAGACTCTTCAGCTTTCTTCTTTGTAAACGATAATCGTAAATATTATACAAATTGTGGCTTCTGGTTAATAAAGTTTAGGACTAAGTACGTCAACTAATCTGTTTTCGTTTCACCTATCAACTGAAAATACATTTATTAAATTAATTAACTACACTAGGAATGATTGAATGAAGCGAAACTTCAGAATCACAAATTAGACGATTAAAATTGTTAAGTAATACACGCAGTTGTTTGTAAAATTTTAGTACTGATACTGTCCATTTAGTGATACTTGGCGAGTGTAAACAATTCTAATTCTCAGCTTGCTGTTATACTATAATCATGCTTCAAGCGTGAACATTTTTTATCTGTTGAGGGGGTTTATTCAGGTTATCAGAGCTTGCTTTCCGAATTGGAGGTCGAGCCGTTTTATTTTCCAGCATAACACGCCATAAACACTCAGATAACGACAGTTGTAACCTATTAACCCTTCACAAGAATAAATACTTTCATCAGCGGTTCCTTTGACCCGTGCGAGCAGAATCGGACGAAATGACAATCTGTCCGACACAAAAGGCTAATAAATTCAAAAGCAAAACGGAAGAAAGCCATAAAGTGGCGAAAACGGCGTTGTAAACCGAAAACATCAAAGAGAATGCAATAAACCAACATATTTCCAATTTGCGCCACCAGGGAACGCTAAGGAGGTCGGGCTCGCAATTTGGGACCCAACGGTTGTTAATTTCTTCTTTAGGCCGACCCGGCCCGCTCGTAAAACCCAAAATGACGTCTGGAGTCTGCCCTCGAAACAAGGCCGAAGTCTGGGATCCATTCAATCTCCTTCAGAGTTTCTAATATTGCGCACAAGACTAGAACAACCCTGGAACTTCAAATTGTACTCTGTTGCTTGCTGCACAAAAATCTACTTTCACTAATCAACATCAAGGGGAAAATTAAATCAACTTGATTTAATACTATATGGTACCATTAAGTATGGTATGCGTAATATTAGATGTAAAGGTCGTGCTCGGTGATACAGTAAGGGCATACATAATAACCGCAATTCAAATGTATATTGCATTTCCAAACCCTTGGAGATTTTGCATATATAGGACAAAAGGGAACAATAGATGGATTTGGATTGAAATATGCCTGGTCCACTATAATAAAATAGAAAACTATAATATTAATTCCACATTTTTTACTACTCTCAATATTTTGTCACTGAGAATACGTGAATTGGAGGCATAGTATAAAAGGCATAAGGGAATATCATTTGGAATTTAAATACCGAAATTTGTCAAACAAAAGGAAGCCGCAATGCTGTAACATCAAACATACAATTATTATTCATTGGACGCTGGCAGAGGGATGGAAGTAGGAGGGGGAGGGGGGGTGAACCCTGTTGTTACGTCACAAACGTAAACAGCTCAATACACACCGCTGCGGCACTGTCAGGGGCTCTTAACACGAACGTAAACAGCTCAATACACACCGCTGCGGCACTGTCAGGGGCTCTTAACACGAACGTAAACAGCTCAATACACACCGCTGCGGCACTGTCAGGGGCTCTTAACACGAACGTAAACAGCTCAATACACACCGCTGCGGCACTGTCAGGGGCTCTTTACACGAACGTAAACAGCTCAATACACACCGCTGCGGCACTGTCAGGGGCTCTTTACACGAACGTAAACAGCTCAATACACACCGCTGCGGCACTGTCAGGGGCTCTTAACACGAACGTAAACAGCTCAATACACACCGCTGCGGCACTGTCAGGGGCTCTTTACACGAACGTAAACAGCTCAATACACACCGCTGCGGCACTGTCAGGGGCTCTTTACACGAACGTAAACAGCTCAATACACACCGCTGCGGCACTGTCAGGGACTCTTTACACGAACGTAAACAGCTCAATACACACCGCTGCGGCACTGTCAGGGGCTCTTTACACGAACGTAAACAGCTCAATACACACCGCTGCGGCACTGTCAGGGGCTCTTTACACGAACGTAAACAGCTCAATACACACCGCTGCGGCACTGTCAGGGACTCTTTACACGAACGTAAACAGCTCAATACACACCGCTGCGGCACTGTCAGGGGCTCTTAACACGAACGTAAACAGCTCAATACACACCGCTGCGGCACTGTCAGGGGCTCTTAACACGAACGTAAACAGCTCAATACACACCGCTGCGGCACTGTCAGGGGCTCTTTACACGAACGTAAACAGCTCAATACACACCGCTGCGGCACTGTCAGGGGCTCTTTACACGACCAAAATCATTTCCAACTTACCGCTAACCTAACTGAAAATAGCTAAATGAGGCGCATATCTAAAATGGAATTTATATATTTATCATTGTAAGACGAAAATAATAAGTGTCAAATACACAAACAAATAACTAACTTTAAAAATGAACCTCCTAAAGCTCATTTACATTATAGCCTGCTTCTCAATTTATAAGTATTGCCTAAAGAACTATCACAAATTCAGCGAGTCAGATCACCAATTCCATTGACGAACTAAAATAAATAACAAATAGAGGGGTGGTCTTCTAAGCTCGTAGCTGAGCTCTTGAACAACAAAACATATTTTTCACGCGTTACAGCATCACAATGCCGTTAAAAAAAATATCAAAACATTTAACAGCCTTCATGACATTAAAAGTTGGCAGCGGAGGCTGGACGAGGAGGAAGCGGCCAGTGGCTACACAATGGGGCTTGGACCGCTGCCCGCCGCGGCGTATATTTAGGCTCCGGGACGCAAGGTCCGCGGCGCGCCGTCACGAGAGCGGGAGACAGGGGAGGGTCACGTCGGGGTGGGTCACGTGACTCGTTATGTCACGAGAGGGTGGCCGACTGATCACGCGAGCGGGACTTGGCAAACCCCCCGGGCGGAGGGAGGCGTTCGTGCGAACTGAAAAAATATTGATTAGCGAATGAGTAATCGGGGACGGGGAGAGGGATTAGCTAGTTTGCATGACATTTCATGATTTAAGGTTTCTGACGAATATGCTAGCCAAAGACATATTTTAACCGCATTAAAGTCAATTATACCTGTACAATTACCACATTATACCTGTACAATTAATTAAAGCACACCAAACTAAGTGAAACTCAATTTTCTTTCTGTTGATTTGGCTGGTTTTTGGAAGATATACGAGATTTTCAGGATATCTGTTAACCCCAAAAAGTTCCATTCTGTACTATTTTGCATCACCACCGATGCACTATGGAATTTATTTTTTGTTTTCACATCTGCCATGCGTAAAAAGTTACATGAGTGTATAGTTTTACATTGAAAATTTGTGACTTGTAACAAAGCCTTGGTGTTTTACCCTTAATTTGATGTATAACATACTATTTTTTTGTGTAATGGTAATATGATCATTTATACTCTAATTTAGAATTTTTAAAAATCAAGATTTTTTGTCCAGGCACCCTGTAATTGTTAACCTATCGACATTTTAACGTTTCCATATGACTCAAAGGCTAAATCCACCGAATACACACGGGTGCCAGAGCCAAACACAAAATATGGGAGTCCGAAGAAACACAATGTAGACTGTCTATAAATCAGACCCTCGCCCCGGCAAACACTCGGGTGCAAAAAGTGGGAAAGTTTCGGCGTTGTCGGAACAAATCAATAGGAAGAGGCCATTATCACCGGACTGGAGTAGTCCTTCAAAGGTATCTCGACCTGTCAAAAAGGGCCCATCGAAAGGCATACAATGGGTTCTGTTTTTGCAGCCCTTAAGGGTCCTTTTAATGGGTTCCTCAGACATTTGTTAGATTTGTAGTCGGTCCCTTTACCTACCGATGCGCTATCTCCTGGCTGCTATCGCAACTACAAACTACGACTAACCTGACTAAACCACAGCACGGGTTTGTTAAAAAATAATCACGATCTTGGGCAAAAAAGGCTTCTTTGAGACAAATATATCACCGACCGGTGGAGGAGGAGCTGTCCGCTTCATCAAGATTACAAAGACTTTAAGATTACATTACGAAAAGTCGGAAAAGTCTGCAAAAACGTACCCCCACTGTCAATTAGGTAATCTTTATGATAGTTTTAAAGCTAAGAGGCAATTTGATCCTTTCTTGGTCACATAATGTGCTGGTCTTTAAAGTCTAAAAATATCCTCGTAAAACAAAACTTTCAATTTTCAGCTAGGATATTATTGACAACAATGCTCTCGCAGTCGCAGTCCGGCTGCAGCGGAATGCACGCGGAGCAGCGAGCAGGTCCGTCGCGTTCCCTTGACCTTGACAATGCTGAGTGGTTCAACGCTCGGCGGCCACGACCGACGGAGCCGTCGAAAGGGAACTCGATCGAGCCTTTTAAACTGGTCACTTTCGCGAAGCATTGGTTAAACCGTCTTCATTTAGTGTATTAGGGAGCGCGAGACCTGATTAATTTTACTCTTATACTGCCCAGTTGTGCATTATTACAGATTTAATATAGGCCTAGTTTGAAATGAACTATTTAGGTTACCGGTCCGCAGCGGGTAAGCCCCGAGAAATCAGTCAATGATCCACATACGCCTAGAGTAAAATGAATGTACGTCTGCAACAACTTCGTAAACGTTACAAGCTCATATTTTTGTCAGAAATAAATATCTGTATGTATTAAATCTAGAAAACGGCGTAATTGCAATAAATAATATAATTCTCTAGAAGCTCGAACTAGGAGCTAGCTATTTTATGATATGGACTTAAAGAGACATCAACAAGGGTTATAAATGTTGTTAGCTGGCAGCTAAAACTCACATGAACCACGCAGAATAATTTAATAACTAAGCGCAGAGGCAAATCAAGCTAATCGAAATACAAAAAAAATACAGTTTGTTTCAGGCAGGTCTAGATCTTACACCCTAAACCGCTTAGTACAAAAATATAAAATTGATTTCGTTGTTATTTCTGCACAACAGAATCGTCGTGTTCCAGAACAAGACAAGCCAAATCGCTGTGTTGTTTACGAAGCAAGAGCCTGGGATGCACTTGCCGTCCGAGGCTCTTTGTTGCTCCGTCAATGAGTGGAAGTGGAAGTGAGCGGCCGAGCCCGCGGCCTTGACCTCGGTACTCTCGGTCCCACGGCGGGTAACACACTGTAGCACGCGGTGACAAAGGGCCAACTATCCCAAACACACGCACAACAGGAAGTCAACTGAAGAGGCTAAATAATTTGTCTATATTTTAACCGATCTATTCATTTAAGCAGAATCAGAACGTAAATTGGCCAAAGCCGACTGAGAGTAACGTTGCAAATAAGATCAAAACCCCAAACATCGACTGTTTCCGTATCAAATACGCTTGGGCTTTTTTGTGATCTGAACTCTTCTTACAGTTTTGGACAGATTAAATAGTTTAAAGTGGTTGTGAAGAACTAGGCATCACGTTTTGTAGGAAACTAAATGATATTAATTAAATATGAAGGTCTAGAAAGAGCCCAAATAAATTCCCTTAAGGACTAGTAGGCCTATATTTAAAAAAAAAAACATTAGGATAGGAATTTCAAGTGAGCGGCTGTCCAGTGTCAACACAGTGATTCAGCTAAAGATAGACATATTCGTGTCATTACCGGAATTAATTATAAATGCGATTGCAAGCAAAGCTGCTCACGTAATCAAGTAAAAAAAGATTATAGATGTATGTTATGAACTAATTTCTCAATACGAAACATTAATGACCGAAGTACATTTCACGGAGTACAAAGCATATATATTAAAAGCATCAAGTCCGTGTAGGAATAGCCGTTTCCCTGTAATAATTTTATAAAGTTACCCTAATAACCTTTGAAATCATTATGACAGAGAGTTGGTTGTTGGTTGGAAAAGCTTAGGTTATATTTGCATTCAGTCTGGAATGCACCTGGAACGTTGATAAGATAAGAGCTTCCTGCGTTCGACGCCCGGAGCGTCACGGTCTTCGTGTATCATTCTACTGCGCAGGTCTTCACCGGCAGAGGAATATTTCTTAACTATATTTCCACTTCAAATAACAACATTTTAAATTTCAGTCATAGGATTATGAATTATTTATTGTCGTTAACACCTACGATAAAAATATAGAGGCATTTGAAATCAATAAGAAAACAATACTCTACAAGGCCTACATCTGCACCATTTAAATTTACTGATAAGATCATCAAATAAAAACGAAATAACTCAAATGTTAGAGAGATTTATAAACAGAAACACCGATTACTTTCTTTATATATTAATAGGCAAGCATGATTTTTGTGACAGTTTTTGTGAACTGTATGAAAATGAATCATACACTATAAAAAGGACTTAAATAAGTTGCTATGTTCATTACGGATTAACAACAAATCCCACATATTTAATTGTAGCAATGAGTGTAAACACCAAACCAAAATATTTTTTTCGAACAGTAGGGCGATCTCTAGTACTACTTAATACCTACATGTAACTGACAGTTTAAAAACTTGAAAACCTGGGCTTTTCCAAATTCCTCAAACTATAACCACTAGATTATTGTTGCATTAACCACCAGCTTTGCTTGCATTCAACAGCTAATAATAATAATACCTTATTCTTTTAAAAAATTTTTACGAACTTAACTTTTAAAAAGCTGTTAGGAGAGGGCATGATGACCAATGCGGAAATTCAACAAACCTATACACATGATCCCTTTCAATTTGCCACATAGCCTAAATCTTGAAGATCGATTGAACTCGCCACTTCATATATCTCAAAGTTACTGAGAACTCAGACTTTCAATCGTATAATAATACATAGCATATTCTACTGTAAATGACCTGCTATTTGAAGCTCACAAAATTATGAAGGCGAGTACAAAACACGACCACAGAGAAGGCAATGGTGTAAACAATTGAGGGAAACCGTTTGAATGAGAAGACGGATGCAACGCCGGTGTTATCAACTGTGTTTACAGTTTTTCGCATGCAACAATAGTTACAGTAAAAGACTGGAATCCTTATCATTATGTGATAACATTAAATTGTTAAAGCGTGTACGACTCTACAACTACTACAACATGCGCTAATATCAATGGTTTGTTGACATTGAATGAGTATCTGCTAAAACTACTACTTGTGCCAGATTGAGCCTGGGTTAGGATTTTCGGAATAGCCTACATTATGCCTACTTAGCCTAATAGGAATGTAAATAGCCCAGTTGTTAACTAATCTATTGACAGAGCTGAGGAGTTGTAATTAATACACCTGATAACACTGATATGACACTGATCTAGGATTGGTCTATGAACACGATCTGTTCCATTATTTGTCACGTATAAAATAAATGATTAAATAAATAATATCTTGGTTGCGTTGCAAACGAAACAATAGAATTGCGTTGCAAACGTCATTAAAATAGTACAAATGTTTACAAAGTACAATGTTCTTTATCAGTGCCAAATTTTAATTCGCGTGAATGCCTAGAATTTAAATATCCCAGCGGCTCATCAAGAACTTTAGCGGCTCATCAACCGAGAACAGAACTTTAGACACCAAAAGGCGTTTGAGTAGAGTTGTGTATTGATTTTGATTTTCTGATTGCTTGATACCTTCAGGAAGCTTATTTGATTTTCTGATTGTTTGATACCTTCATGAAGCTTATTTAGTAACTTGACTCCAGCCTGCGACGGCCTGTCACAGTTGCTGTCCGAGTCGATAAGTGTCCCTGCCCCTAGTATCATACTGGTGGATTTGACTGCCCTGGACAAGTGAGCATTTATACTTGCAGTACAGTGTTACCTCCAAGATATAAAGGCAGGGCAATGTAAGCAAATCAAGCTCCCTGACGGCTTCCGTAGCTTTTAAGCTGCCTTGATCAGGTTTAATATTAAGCCTGTAAATTGGCCTATTTAAAATTTGTAGCGATAATTTAATTGACACCATAACAGCTTGTAGTTCCTTTACATGCAGTAATTTTATTTGCTACGTAAAGTAGCCCAAAAAAATTTATTTCTCCGATTTCCATAATGCCTAACCTTAACCAGACTACCTCATAAGCGCCGTTTACACGTACCTACCTACCAATTTCTGCAACCGATCTCTAACTTTTGACAATGGTTCTCGCATACTACTTTTAAGTTAGGTTACAGCAGAGACCACATATGGTACAAAATTTGTGGCCTACTATGCGATCGCTGGATTATAGCGATTTGTTTGAATCTACGTAAACTCAATCTAATATTTTGCTCAAACTTTCCGAAGAACGTTATGATTATTTCCAGGTTGATGAAAACGTTTACCAATCTTCAAACCTCTAAATTCATAACCATTTCCCGTTTACTCACCACGATATTTTACAACGATCAGGTTGGAGTAACCAAATCGTTGCTAAATCTCGTGTCGTGCGAACGAGCTTTTATCCTTCGCGCTGTGTAAAGAAACTACGACCTCGAAAAATCCCGAGAGGAGGCCTCGGTACACACGGTGAAAAGGCCTATCTCTTCCGTACCAACAGGATATCGATTGTCAGGAGGGAACCCAAAACCCAAAACCAGTCTAAGGACAAAGAGCGGATACGGGACAAAGCCCGGGTACGGGGCAGCAGCTGGTGCGCCGGAAACCCGCAGACCCGGCAAAAAACGGCCCCATCATCTGGCGAGGGAAGGAACACGACACATGGCGCTGCCGGCACCACCTGACGTCACGGCACCTGGGGCAACTGTCAAACCGACACAAGGTGGTCAGTTCGTTATCAGTCGGTACACAAATATCTGATCATTAAAAAGTAACCGCAAAATGGATAATTCAGAGCTCTACAGTTTATCAGTGATTTTAAAAAAGTACGTCATGGGCCATGGGCATTTTAAACAAGGACCATGGGCATTTTGAACTAAACAGGTCAGACTTTATTTTCTGAATAACTAAGTAATAATGAAGGTGACGACGCTAGTCTCATGCCCGGCGAATGTCCAAATATAAACTAAATCGTAGGCTATTTTCGAAAGAGTTCCAGACGAGCCAAAGTTCTTTCTAAATCCTGAAAGAAGAAGATTCCAGTTTTTGTTTTTATCCTGAAAACCGCTCCGGGAAGTGAACTAAACTAAAATGACCCCGTTATCAGACCAGTAACTGAGAATTATAAATTTTGATCACTCCCCCTGCCGTTATTGTTCACGTTTATTATACATATGCTATCACATAGTTTCATATACGGTGGCTACATAAATGTAGTGAGGGCCTATGTATGCTAGATCAAACATTTTTATCTCATGGGAATATCCAGCCAGCCATCAATAAAACGATTTCCCTCTTCACTATTAATGCAAAATAGGCTTACCCAAAATCAAGGTGTAATCGAACTATACCCCAAATAAATTCCATTAGGTACTTTTTAAAAACATTAGGTAACTTGCACCTAATGTTCACATGACCTAATGTTCCTAATGGAATGATCACATGACGTTCACTTACAAAACATCCAATTATAAGCTAAATACTTCCTACCACATTCAGGGCATGCGACCTGACAATCATACGCTATAAACGTTTACTCGTTCATATGATCAGTGTTTTAAAAAATGGTCAACTGTCAGTGAGATTAAGTCTAACAAGATCATTGACGAGCCTTAAGAAAATAACATTAACTACCGGTACTTCATAGACACATTCTCTGCGGGGAGTTCTTTGTAGACTGGAAAATAACCTACTAGAGCGACAATAGAGAGACAGAAACTAAAGCAGGATGAGGACGGGTAGGCTAGACCAGTGAGGAATTCATTAAATTGGTGGAATGAGTCATAAAGCATGGAGCGGGCAGAGACCACTCAAGGTTGCCGGCTTGGCGGGAGCCGGCCTCACAAAGAACACAGACCTAATTTTTCTCCTGAACAGTGCATACACATTTTGTGAATACAAATCTTAAGACTAGCACCGTAAAGACTTGTTTTTTTTTAATACGCATACTACTAGTTAAGAAACTTTGAGGGCAGTAAAATACTGATACAGCATCACTGTTTTGATCAAACCACAAGGGGCAAAACAATTGAAATTGGGGGGGGGCAATTAAATTTTTATATTTGTAATTTCTCAGATCGATTGAATGCATTACATTGTGCAATCCCCTTTGTATTTGCTAGTGTCGAAAAAAGCTCGTCAGCGATAAATCGTTAATAGCGGTATAGGCCCTAGGCCTACTGCATAACTGAAGCCTTAGAGGTTAGGTTACTTACTGTCCAATTTCATAACAAATGAAATCCCCGAATCAGTTAAGTTAGGCCTACTACAACGCTCGAATACTGTTATCAATCATACATGCTATATAAATAAATAAGTAAAAAATTTAGGCCTAGCATTAGTGGTCGAAGACAAGGTCCGCAACACTCCCTCAGCGTGTTTTCCAGTCGCGTTCAACGAATTCAGTTCGTGCCGTGATATATGGAAACATCGATCTTCGAAACAACCCCGCCCTTGACTTCGCTACCCTGCCTCGCGCATCCACAACCACTACACGACTATCAACCCTTCCTACTTCACAGATAATGTTTATCACAGATCATGCGATGAATGGTAGTTGGTACATATAACTTGCAATTGCACATCTACGTCAACTCTGAATTAGGCTACTTGACCAAAGTGTAGCACTACTTTTTACTAGTTTACAGCTCGAAATATGCATGGCCCATGCATGTTATGCATACCAGTGACTTGCCAATCATAAAAAACATTAATAGACTCGAATAAAAGTGTATATAGACCTAGTGGTCACAAGTGATAAATTGAACAAATACTTGGCTACAAAACCATCCTAGGCCTACTCAAATTCAAGCTTTACAATTTATTTAATGGAATACGGAATCTTGTGATTATACCCTAAAAGTACCAAAACGAGTACACCACAAAGAATCATTTTAAATATCATTGTGCAATACACAACTGTGACACGACTTAGTTTATCGCTCACCTTGTCTGCCCACGATCTCGGCGACATGCTCGGAGCTGGGCACGGGGACACACTCGGTCATGTTCTGCGACTTCTTGTTGCGGGACTCCTCGGGCACGATGAACGGCGTGGGGAGCACCGGGGCCTCGGGCTCGGGGACCGGGGCGGTCGCGGGGGACGACGACGAGTCACTGAAGCCCCCGGTACTCAACATCGACAGTTCGAACGCCAACTGGAGAGCCCTCTGCTCCTCGAACCCACCGGAGCCACGGTCCATCTCGCAAAACAGACTTCCCGGCATCTCACTACGACACTGTCCGAGCTGAGTGTCCGTAAAATAACACTACAAAAATATAACACGAAGACGACACGACAGAGCGGTGCACGCGGCTGAACTGGGGGTGCCGGCTCGAGCGACTGAGGGCCTCGTGGTGGTGCGGCGCCGGGAGGGGAGGCGGCCCGCCAACTTTGAACGGCGCGTCCCCATTGGTCGGCGGCGCGGCGGTGGGGGGAGTTCTAAAATTACTTCAAACAGCGCAGACAAAGAATCCACCACGTGGTGAGCCTGGCCGGCCGGCACTCAGACAGCCAGCCAGACAGCTGATCTCCTGGCAGTAATTTGTACACATTGTTGGAAAACTGTAAACACTCCCGGAGTTATAACGCGCTGTAAAAGTGTCTCTGACGAGTTGTAATTTGCCCTTGTAAATAGTTTTACTCCTTGCTCGCCTCGCCTCGGCCCACTTCTCTGTCTCATATTTTTCTGTTAGGAAATATAAAAATAATTTACCGTACAGATTGTTCATTGCATATTCTGTAAAATTTTATGTTATCATTCCATTTATTTGGTTTATTCCAATGACTATGTATTTGTTATGGTCATCTTGCCAATCTAGTCATACCTCCCTCTGCCCGGGCCCCCCCCCCCCCCCCCGAAATTGAAAGGGTAAAAAAATTAGGGAATTAAATAGCGTGATTTATTTAGATAAATTATATGCAAGATTTTGTCAGCAGCAAGCATAAAATTGAGAATTCATTAATTTAGAGCAATAAGGATTTGTAATGATCACCTGATATAGTTTTGTTATATCAGACTACACTAGTATTTTGCGTAGTGCGTCACTGCTCGGACGGGCGGCAGTTGTTGTGATCAAGCGAGTGGGTGCAAAATCTGATTTTTTTGGCCTGGGCGCTGGTGCTGAGTCGTTCATTATTCGGGCTGATGGTGGAATCGAATCATAAGAAGGTGGAGGCGCGAGAAGGGCGTTATGAGTTTTGTTAAAATATATGCGAAATGACGGCCACGAAATGTCCGACAGTTTTACAGCTGAGATGTTTCGCGGCTGCAATAGCGCCAAGTACGTCCTCTATATGATACAACCGAGATTACCGGCTACGATACAACCGTTAGAGTTTATTACCGCGAAGTGACCGTGGAAATTCGCCGATCGCTACAAATCCTAGAGATTTGTTTTGTAACACAACCAAGATTCGTCGGCTGCAAATAAACGTTCGAGATACTTGCGTACCAACCGATGGAAAAAAGACCGATTTTTCGACCATGACATGGCCAGTACATACATCGGCCGCGAAAAGAGCGAGAGACTTGTCGGACGCAATGCGACCGAGAGATCTGCCGGCGGCGGTAGAGCAGGCAATTTACCGGCCGCAAAACGAGCGAGTAATTTTTCGACTGTGGGACGTACGTGCGATTTTCTGGCCAAAATACGACCGAGAGATATGTGGGCCACGGGGAGACATGCTTGATGGCTATAATGCGACAGGGATTTCCAAGATTTTTCGGCTGCGATGCTACCGAGAGATCTGCTGGCCGCGAAGCGAGCGAGCGATCTTCCGGTCACAATATGGTCGAGAGATTTTCCAGCTGCGATGTAAACGACTGATTTCCGGCCAGTATATTACCGAAAAATTTGTTTGTTGCGATTCGATCGAGAGAGTTGCCGGCTGCATTGCCGATTCCAACGATGAAAACGGCTACATTCCGTTTCGTTTTAACTCAAGCATCAAAATTCCCGATCACATGTTTAAATTCATTATTTTTTCCCGACTTTCAGCGAATTTCTCCTCCAGGGAAGAGGCTATCACCGAAGGGCTCATAGTAAGACCTAAGCCCGGGACATCATAACTTTTTGTTATGGAACCCCAGACACCAAGACCCCATTCGTTCAAATTTATGTCGTGGTGGTGGAATTTATTCGTTCGTTTTTTATGACGTATACATTTTTATTCAAGCATTTGAAACTCGCTGATTGTGCAATTCTACTCCAACGGGGGTATTCTGGAATTGCCGATTGATAGACACCCTGCAAAGGATTTTCAGAGAATCGACGACCACGATACAACCAGCCGACTCTCGACTACGAAACGGCCGAGATAAAAAGAAGGCGCGATAATGAAGCTTTGGTAGCCACGAAATGCATGGCCGAGGGATGATCGCGGCGAAACAATCAAGAGAATTTCAGACCGCGGCAATGCGACCAAGAGATTTTTTGGCCACAAATTAAATAAATCATTCACTGTTGTTTACGAATTGTTAATATTGGATATTATAACATTTTAACATTGAAAAACACCACAATATTTGTATAATTTAATTTTGTGAGGCCTTTCGCCAGCTGGCATCAGCAAACATGTACACAAACACAAATATCGGTGTTTTAATGTTAAAAAATCAGGTTGAGCTAATAAAATTATAATCCCAAATTATTTGGCGGAGTAAGTGCCACCCTCCCCCCTAATTATACGCCTATGATTAGGTCTGGAAAATTGTCATGTTTGGGAGGAGGGGCGGCAAAATCTTAAATCCCGCCCTGGCCCCCCCCGAAAATAATTTCTATATACGCCACTGAACTTCAGGAAATATTTTTGCAAACCAAGCAGCCTAAAATGTTATGAGAATATTGTACCCTAGTTAACGTCGTCCTGTCAGTCGATTAGTTAAATTTAGACTGATTGCTGATCGGTAAAAAAACAACATATTCCCAAGAAGTTTATTTACAATTAATTTATGGTAATATTAATCCAAATTTAAGGTCAATTCAAAATTAAAGAAAATAATATTATGATAAAATAGTTTGTTACTTGACAAAACAACTTTAGACTTTGCTGTTAGCGAATTTCCTTAAAGGAATAGGCTATTACCGTAGGTCTCATGGTAAGACCTAAGCCCGAGACCATGTTAACTTTTCATTTTGGTGTCCCCAGAAGCAAAAAACACTATTCGTTCATTTTCATAAATATATATAATATATATATATATATATGTGTGTGTGTGTGTGTGTGTGTGTGTGTGTGTGTGTGTGTGTGTGTGTGTGTGTGTGTGTCTTTAAGCACGATTACTCGCGTAAAAGTGGTCCGATCTTGTTGAAATTTGGCAAGAACGTGTAAAGTAGTAATTATTCGGACGAGTTCGTAAACCAGCCCGATCGGACTACCGGAAGGGGGGGGGGGGGGGGGGTAAAGGGGGATAAACCCCCCCAAAAATGTGTTTTTTGAGTTTTTTACATATAAAAATAAAAATTATCAAATTTTTGTTAGCACCATTGAATTTAGCTCAAAAAAACAAACAATTTAGTATCTTGAATCACTGCTCTATGTCCATTGGTTGCCGAGATATTAAAAGTGGTAAACACAGTATACGTTGTCCCAATGTTAACCTTATGGGAAATAATTAAAATTCTATATCTCGCTTATTTCTCAACTTGATAAAACTTGGTAAATGGCTTCTTCTAGTTGAGATCTACTAAATATTCAATTAAAACCACCCAATTTTAATATACCAGTAGCAGCAAACCTGCATACTCATTCCCCATGTTATTCTTATGGAGCTTACAAAAATATGTCAAATCTCGCTACTTTGGATTGAAATATGTTGTTTTGCATTTGAAATTCGCTGAGTATGCAGGTCTGCTGCAACGGGGGTATTTTAATATTTTCATATTTGCTATGAACTGACAGATTGTTTTGTTATTTTACAAGTATAACTTTGTCAGTCCAAGTCAATTGAGGCGGTAGCTGGAATAAGGACCTATGGGCTCATAGGCCCTTTTTCAGGAGAACCTAAAAATGGATTCTCCATGTTCTCAAGTGTATCCCTGCCAAATTTCTTTGAGTTATCTTGTTTGGTTGTGTTGGTATTCATGTTTGAAGCAGCTGATGTCATGGGCCCTTCTTCCATAGAACAAGTGTTGAAAGCTTTTTCATCAGCTTTTTCGCATTTTTTTATAACTTTTATATAGTGTTGAAAAGTTTTTTTACATGTCTAGGCCTAAATATGTAATAAATAAATGCTTATTAATTAATAAAGAAAGTTTTAAAAGCATATCTGTGATGTTTAATTCTATTGGCCCTTCTTCGATAGAACAGTAATTTTATAAGCCCTTCTTCGATAGAACAGTAAAAACCGTGCATAAAAAACGTTCTCTGTAAAAAAGGGCCTATGACATAGCTCTCATGATTCTAATTTATTAATAAACCAATGGATTCTGACCAAATACACTTTAAAATTTTGGTCAATAAAGAAATGATGGAATGAAAAAATTAAACATATCTGTCTCTTGTGTACCTCCTATAAGAATTGCACATATGTGAAAACTTCAAAGCTCATTATCTCAAAACAAGGTTTTGGAAGCATGGGGCCCTTATTCCAGCTACCGCCCTCAATAATTGTCCAACACTATTAAAGGAAAAGATGGTATTTTTATCTAACTATTTATATATTTTTTATCTTATCCTTCCAAGTTTGTTGGTTTTACATATTATTTTCTTGTTTTCACAAAGCTATAGCTTAGTTTTACAACATAACCAAAACTAGCGTTAAACAAATTAGATACGTACTGTCTGAGTTATGCATACCATTTGCGTAAACACATTGCACCTCCTTGCCCCCCCCCCCCCCAAAAAATGGTATATATATGTATTAGGAACTTGGAGGGTATTGATGAAACATTAGGCCTACTTGGTAAGCGCCATGTGGGTGCTGGGCAGTTGCCAAATTTGACGTTTCGCCATAAGTTGCGTTGACACTCGTCAAGGTCAAGGTTAGTTTTCACGTTAGAGGGTCAAAATGTTTCATCCAAAATCGGAATAGCTACATTAGCCAGCTCTTAATAGACTGTGAAACGAAATTTTCCAAGCCTATAAACCAATACTTTCAACATCTAACTAGACTAACTGAACACCGTGGAGCGCAAAAGCGCCGCGAAAAACTGTTAATTACACTATTTTTTCCACTGCATAGACAACTGGTATAATATAACATCTAGATATATAGAAAATTAAATATTTTATTTGACATATGCTTAGGAACACAATTCTACACGTGTAATTATCACCAACACTATCCAATTCAGTTAATTACACTTAAGTTAATTACTGATGAGAGCTATGTCATGGCCCCCACAAGGGTGGGCCCCTGGGGGGCCCGGACCTAGCCCTAATTTAATAACTTTTATATTTATTGAAGATATTTCATAGCAGGATCATGATAAAAAATTCATAAACATAAATTTTTTATAAAGTTTAGTAAAATAATAATAACACTATATTTCAGGTTAATTACTGTTTAATTAGGTGCCCATAAACTGTTGTCCTGCATGTTAGTTTTACAAACAACGTGCTCGGGCCCCAAAAAATAACAGCCCGGGCGCCAATTGAATTTTAATCTTGCATGGTCAGTAAAGGAAGTCAATCTCAAAATGGAAATGGACTTTCAGTAAAATAATTTAAGTTTGCAATAATTTTGCTAGTAAAGTTTGGTTTTTAGATCTTAACTAATAGCCTCAATTTATTCATTATTATCAATTATCAGTTCAAATAAATTTTGTAAAGGGTTAAAAAATTACCATGTATTTTTTGACACAACCATATCAGACGAAAATAGGGGGGCCCGAGATTGATCCTGGTTACAGGGCCCACAATCGAGATGTGGGGGCCGTGAGCTATGAATAACAAACTGTATTGGTTATTTTCCTTCAAAATGTGAGAAAGACAAATTCAAGAAGAATCAAGAAGTTTATTCCAGAAAATATTCATTATTTACAGAAAAAAAGCTTAAAGTATACAAATGGAAGTTATTCCCCACAAGACTACGCGTCTGCGTGTGGGGAAGAGTCTCTCAGTCACTTTTTGTTTACACCATGGAAAAAGACTTAAACTATTAGAAATTATACAATTTAAACTTAAAAAACAACTATTGGCTAAAAGAAAAGAGCAGTGAAACAAATTTATAATTATAACAATCATTCAGGGCAATTTGGTGCATAATATAAATTTTCAATGTAATATGATAATATCACCATTACTACCCGCTACTAATAATAGCAATAATAATATGATAATAAAACAACAGTGATAGGCTTGATACAATAAAAAAATTCTCTCATATGCAATAAAACTGTAGAACTAAGGCTAGGTGTCAATTGGACTGTAAAAAAATTAAAAAAACTGATGTGCGATTTAAAAAATACGTTAAAAAGAATTTAGGTGTATGGCGACCTTATTAAAATTTCTGCAGCTTCCGCGCCCGGGGATAGCCCAACTGCGCGCGGGTGGTCAGATTTTGGACGAGGAATAGTTTTGTGGCCCCCGAAGGATTCAGTCCAACTGCGCGCTGTGGTCACTTTTAGGGTAATAGTCCAACTGCGCGCTATTAGGTTTTTTAGATTTTTATTTTGTAAATAGAAGTTTAGGTTCACGATGGTTAATATGATGTAAATATACATTGATATGATTTTATAACTGTTATTTTTTTGTTAAAAATTGCCACTGTTGGCCCACTTGACCTGGAATTATGAGCATCTTGTACGTTAATAAGTAAGAAGTCAATGTTAAAGTCTGAAGTTTTGATTAATATTCCTATAATGCTTTTAATTGCAATTGGTATTGCAATTCATAAAAACATATAAGTATTTTAACCTATCTTTGCCAATTTGAGATGTGTAGCTAACTCTTTTATGAAACAGAGATTACAGCAAATTTGTAATAGAAGTGTGTGCTGGTTGTTTACAAAACTAACATTTTTTTAACTCGCTACTAAATTCTATAAGCAAGCTTACAAACCCAGTACTGATATGAATGATTATATATTGTAGACTTTGGAACATATAAAATCATAGTCACTCTTTCTCATCGGACTTTTTTGACTTCTAGTGGTATTTAAGCTTCATCTCCTGTTTTGGGTATACCTTTTAGGTTTTTTGTCAAATTAATTTATATTTGCCTTAACCGTTTTATATATAAATAAATACTTAAGAGGATTTTCATTGAAGACACACCGAATATAGATACACGGTATTATTTTTTGGCAAAACTTCAATGGAATATTGTTCAAGATAAAATTAAAAATAAGTATTCTCTTCTGTACTGGTTAACTTTTATTTTATTAGTTGCTGTGGTTTTGAACAGTTTTAAATTATGTACATTTATAACAATTTCAAACATAAAATACAAACTCTCAGCCGTCAGGGCTGTGAGAGCCAAAATTGACCACCGCGCGCAGTTGGACAGTCGGTTTTGACAGATTTCTGACCACCGCGCGCAGTTGGGATACGCCCTCCGCGCCGACGCGGAGCAGCCACTCCTTAACCCTCCGTATGTAAACGGCGACACTGCCACCCTCGGCTGCTATGATTTCATTCGGAAGATTACGATAAACTTGATGAGCTAAATAGAATGAGTTAAACAGATCTGATCTTAGATTCAATTTTGGCACAGAAAACCCAAAGTTACGTCTGCATCTAGTGTTATAATTATGTGTTGTGGCCGAAAAAATTTGATTTTTATTCTCTTTAATATACATTAGCAAAGATTTTAAATAAAGCTGTCTAATATTGAGAACTGGAAAATTTTGATACAACAAAACAGTTGGATATCTCACATCCTTTTTCAAAATTATTTTTAAAATAGATCGCTGTGCGATATTCAGGGGTTCTAGCACTGAGGCAGACGAGCCGCCCCATGCCGGAATTCCGTACTGGAGCACAGACTGGACGTAGGCATAATATACACCCCTGCACCGATCCACGGACAGCACCTGTCTCAACTGTCTGAAAGCATACAGCATTTTCCTTACTTTTTGCTTAATATATTGGACATGTGGCTCCCAAGACAATGTTTTATCAATTATGACTCCAAGGTACTTAAATTGGTCCACATGTCCAATTATCCCGCAGTTGCACACCGCCGCACGCGGATCACCGCAGGAGTGCATTTTTAGCTCCCTCTGACCTGGCCCGGTATCGCTTTTAAAGTAAATGGGCAGACATTTTGTTTTATCAATATTTACTGAAAGAATGTCAAACCACAATTTAATACGAGCCAGGTCAGAGGATGCCTGAGCATATGCCTCCTCCCACGTTCCCCAGATGAGACCAGAGCCGTGTCGTCAGCAAAAAGATATAATTTTCCACTGGTATTTAATTTTGCAATATTGTTTATATAGATAAGAAACAACAAGGGCCCTAAAGTGCTCCCCTGAATAACCCCATGATCGACATCAACACAATCGCTCTCAACCCCAATTTATAACAACAAATTGCTTTCTATTATGAAATTAGCTTCTAAACCAAGATAGGAGCGTTATTTTTTACACCTATTAAATCTAATTTTTTTAGTAGTTTATCTCTATTCACCGAGTCAAAAGCTTTTGCCAAGTCTAGAAACGTTATTAAAACTTTTTTTTTATGACTTAATTTATCTAGGATTAACTTTGTAACATCGAATAATGCGTCTGAAATATTTTTACCTTTTCTAAATCCGTATTGATTTTCAGTTATAATATTTTCCCGGTTCAGATAATTAGTGAGTTGGATTTTG
Source organism: Flexamia atlantica (assembly GCA_035578135.1). Taxonomy (NCBI): domain Eukaryota; kingdom Metazoa; phylum Arthropoda; class Insecta; order Hemiptera; family Cicadellidae; genus Flexamia; species Flexamia atlantica. The sequence goes on along the minus strand of JAQJVK010000005.1, from coordinate 41,625,510 downwards.
ACACACTTTTCTAGAATTTTGCCTATTACAAACTAATAAAGATATTGGCCTAAAATTATTCATGGAAGCTTTTGATCCATTTTTGTAGATAGGTATGACTTTAGCAATTTTGAATGCATCTGGAAATTCCAAAGACAACCAGGTCCTAATTTCTCCTGGTAAATTAGGCCTGGTCCTAATTTCTCGTATTAGGACATTGTATCCTAATACGAGAAAACTCAATTCCTTATCTGTGCAACGTACGGTATCAGTTTTATCAATGGCTAGATGGTCAATGATTAGCCGCATCCACTGGCTTCGCACAGCACGCGCACAATAAACTCTTCCACCGCCCTTCCAATAAGGATATCTCTGGAAATCTCTGATTAGTAGCAGATTAACTCACATTTATATAAGTTAGTTAAGGTTTGAGCACACAAGTCATAAAAATAATTAATGCCCATTAAATAATTGATTGCTAAATTAATCTAGCTATTTTTGGATGAACTGATTGATATACGAATATAATATTTACATTTATAGCCTACTGAATTTGTATAAACAAAACTTGGGTGTCAAAATTTTGCTCACTAAAATATAGTTCCGAAATTGAGTGTTCATATATTTATTGGCTTTTAATTTATCAATTTATTTTTTCAGTTTAGATCAGTTATTTTTTTAGGTTCAAGTATTGTCTTAATAATTAATATGGTAAAATTCTGCCAATTAAAATGGTGTGGAGGAAAGAGTTCTTAAAAAAATCACCAAATGAACGACTTGTGGTGAATTTTCAGAAAATCATCCGTTACCTAATTCTCAAAAGGAACTCCGTTAATTCAGAAAATTCTCAAAGGACAAGGTCCGTCCTTTAAACGATGACTTGCCTTCATGGATGAGTCTGAAAATCGTAGCTTTTTAGCCCCCTTTCTATATGAGAGCTCCTCTGATCATAAGGACTCGGTTGTAGTTGTAGGCCTGGTGCGGCAGGCAGGTGCCGTGGCGCGGCGTTGGCAGGTGCTTGGTTAATGGTGTGTGTCATGTAATCAAATGTGTCTGTCTGTCTGTTCGCCGCCGGTACACGCTATTTGTTGTCAACTCTTGTCTGGTGTAGGGTGGTAAACGTAACTGTAACGTTTAGCCTGGTTCAATTGATGTTCTATCTCGTAATAAATACCATAGGTTCTACTGATGTGTTTGTAAAATCTTTCCCGGCAATTTTCTGAAGTTGTATTTTGTAATTAAAAGGGAATTAAAATTTGTCATGTTTGTCAACACACAGTCAGCAAAAACGCTGCTAGCCACTAGCCTAATCCTATACTCAATTCCACATTCACCTTTCAGTACAGGCCTATGGGAGATAGCTATTCTATAATACCTTTGCTCGCTTTGCTGCGTACATTTGTTTATAAATATCCATATCAACGTGTTGTAAAACCAACAGCTGATTATAACATAATCTGGCTAGTAGAACTTAAAATGCCATATGAAATACACAGCTTATGGTAAATCCATACTGAAAGGTGAACGTGGAACTGAGTATAGATCAGCCATCCAGCAGAAACAATAAAATATAAATTGCAGGGCCTTTGCACACAAAGGGATTCCATGTGCTGGTCACCACAACGAAAGACAAGCCAAAGATCAGAGCTGGTGGAAATTTTGAGACAGATGAAGGATCGCTATAACAATAATTACTATCGTAACTTCTATTAAAGAGAACGTCAGGAAAAAGTTATTTCAATTCTAGTCTGGAAACCTAAATAAGTGCAAAATGTTTTGAAACCATAATGGTGAATCAGTTTTGATTTGAAAGAAAAAGTTCCCAAATAGACTTATTATTAATTGTTCAGGCACGTAGATTTGTTGTCGGGAAAGATGAAAAACGGACCTTTAAAACTCAGCTATTTATGTATTTAACTTTTATGGATTTTTCCCAAAATGTAACCTGTCATACGATAAGTTATTACCTCATTCCATTTATCATTTTTGAATACACTTGACTTTTGCTTTACAGTTTGTACAATTGTTTTACGACAATGAAGATCATTATTATTATTATTATATATTATTATAATATATATTAAGGTACTAATTTTGGAGTGGAAAAAGTAAGGTAATCAAAGCTTCGAATATGTTAGACAGTGCGCCGAAATTGTGGGCGTTCGGCAAGTCGCTTTGCAATAGTAGAGGGCTCGAAATGAAGGAGTTAATACCAGGGTCTGTTTCATAAAAAACTTGTAATACAGGACTTTAAAATAAGAAGTACAATGCCTGTAAAATCTGTTTCATAAAAACTACTACACATACAAAATCAGTTGTAAATTTCGCCTGTATTACAAGAGTTTGCAGTATAAAGTGTAGGGAGTAAAAAGTTATTAAACTTAAGACCACCATAACATTTTTACAATCGATAACTTTTTGTTTTAACAGGTTGATAGTGAAAGTATTTGTGACTATTAGAAGTTCCACTGAGTAACCACTCGTTCTGAAGGGCTTAATAAAAGAAACGAAAAACCATGCACAGGTCAGTTGTCAATATCATGCCCTTAACTAAAGTTATAGCAGAAAAAATTAAAAATCGCCATAAGATTGATATTGAAAAGTACCTAAATGAAGTGAACATCAAAAAGCATGTTTTATCAGACCACTTGTTTACAAAATACGTTTAAATCTAACCTTTTAATATTTTATTATTTAATGTAAAAGTTATTTACTGATCCGGGACTTTGGAGACACACAAAATCAAATTCAAATTCAATTCATGCTTTAACTTTTTTTTAACTTCAAATTAAAAATTAACATCTTTAAGTAGAATTAAATTTAAACATCAGATTGGCCAGGGCCAAGTTTATAACGTGCATGGATGTTTATTTTATAAATATATTTTTCGCATCTCTTATTGATTCTACTAGCTATAATGTTTTTATTATCTTCAGATTTATTCAATAATTCGTTAATCAAGTAATATGGTGTCTTGTGGTACGATGAATTTTGTTATGTTTTATTTGCTGCGGTTTTGTATATTATGGAAATGTTCTTTATTTTGTAAAAAAATAGTGAATCAATTATCCTTAAGTTAAACAAAGTAAATAAATAAGCTTCCTGCATGGCGTCTCTTGTAATACAAGTGAAATTTCACACATGATTTTATGACCGTAGAATAATTTGTATGAAACATGTTACGGGCATTGTACTTTTTTCAAAAAGTCCTGTATCACAGGACCTACAGCCCCCTAAAATGGGGAAGTAACTATATCATTTTACTTATAGTTATTTTAACCCTAAATGTTTTAATGAAATACAATTAGAAGAACACCCGAATACCTTGCAGAAAAATCTCTTAATTAACGAAGATATCGACTTCTCCCCTTCAGAGACATCAATCTCTGTATTTTTTTACGAAATTCCAGAGGCCAGTAGGCCTAGTAGTAGCAACGTTAACTCGTTATTTTTGTGATGTAGTGCAAACACTGGTTTGCTTCAAACTCTTGCCATTTTAAAGTTACAAAAATAAAACTATGTAAAAATATGTTTTTGTAGCTAAAAGTTTGTTGCTTCAGGAGTAAACATTGACCGTAAGGGAAACGTCATTTTAAATACATTCACTCGGTGCACAATACGGACGCGAGCAGGCCGCACGTATAAGCGAATGCTAAAATTAACATACAAATAGATGGTTATGTTGACATTGTTTATAATCTCATCTTATATAATTTTCATGCCATGGCAGAATTTATCATCTTCCAGGTCTACAACTTATTAAAATTTCTTTTATAAATTAAAGTTGTTTCTATCTACTTCTTTCTTCATCTCATTCTAAGTTTATCTTAGAACTTAGAACTAACTAAAAGATTGCACAATCTCGCGCAATAGGCTGTAAATAGTTTCAAGTCATTTTATTTGCTGTACTGTAGTTGGTTGCCAAATAAACGTTTGGAATTAACGTTTGAGAATGTACAGCATGTTCCTTCTCTATGGCTTCTCGTGCTTTTCTTTAGAATACCACGTGCTTCCGCACACTAGACCCGATTAATCTACTTTGTATAACCTTTGACCCTTTACTCTTCCTCCGGCTCGCTGATCCAGACGTCCCGGAAGTCTGAGACCCAGACGAGACGAAAGACTGTTGAATATTAACACGAGTTTGGGTTTAAGACCAGTTGTGAGAACTGGCGTGTTTCGCAACCGTCGTAGACTGGAGAGACAAAAGCGCCAGGAACAAAAGCCCGTGGGAAAGATTGGGGCAAGGGCGAAGGGCAGGAGCAGCCCTAGGCGCAGGGAGAGACGAGAAGGGCGAAGGGCCCAGTGGGAACCATGGGCGGTTAACTTCCGTGTTTAAATTGCAAGGGATTCTCCGTCGCAGATCATTCAGGCTGGGGTGACCTTGGGTTGAAAGATAGTTTGGCGCGTGAGCGTAGGGCGATGACTGGGGCCTGGAGACTGGAGAAGAACAATTTTTTCATTTCTGTTCGTCTGTAGGGACTGATGATTCAGTGTGTGAAATAGCAAAATCATAAAAACTACGCTCGTTTGATTGTTCTTTTCCTATGTATTATCACCAGAGTAATTGACTGTTGATTTTCACAGTGATCTAGCAATTTTCAGGCTATGAGGCTATGACAATGAAACTCATAGAGTGAACACTCTTGGTCTCAATTCTAGGTTACGCCATAATTTACTATATTGTATACAGTAGAACCCCTCATATCCGGCCACCTCGGGACCGAGCCTTGGCCGGATAAACCAGCCTACTATAATTACGGCCATTTGCACCAAATTAATCTTACATAACTGATAAATAAAGTCATAAGTAGTGTAAAATACTTTTTTTAGGGTTATTCAAAATACACACTTTGTAAAACCAATAACAAATTGTTTACTGTAAAACAAAATTAAATTACGGAATGATAGTTCAAAAAAATATTCACTGCAGTACAGAACTGTAGGCTTCATTATAATTGTTTTACATTATAAATAAAGAAAACTCATATTGATGTTAAATAAAGATGACTGTAAAAAATGTCTTACTAGCCTATAAGTCGGCTTTAAAGATTATTAGGCCTTAAAAAAGTCAACAATTATCAGCTTATAGTTAACTATCTCAACTAAGTTATTTTCATAAAAATACAATGTAAACAGATGTACCGTGAGAGGGTTCAAATCGCGACGAGGTATCGCGCGCGTACGCGTAAGACGTGGGAAATATATTTTGGTATTTACTTCCAGGAAGCGGCCGGATAAACCGAGGACCGGTAAATCCGAGGCCGGATATGAAGGGTTCTACTGAACCTGGCGCCAATCCTTGGGGCCCACGCCGTCCATAAGCCCAATGCTATTGGTCTTATGGACGGCGTGGGCCCCAAGAATTGGCGCCAGTTATATTTTTTGCGTCTGCAACTGTGCTGTTTGTTTACCCACATTGCCTCCTTGGCAATTACCGTATTTATATAAGTTCTTCATTCATTGTACATGACTGGAGTTTGTAATAATCCACCTTTTATGGGGGGTTGTTGCCAAAATAAATCAATAAATAAAATTTATCAAACTTGTTATTTATTTTAGTTCTTCTTAGTAATTTATATTTATAGTATTTCCGTAGCTTGGTAACTGTACTATAAGTAGCTAGTCTGTAATTACCTAGATACTCTTAGCTTAGATTTCAAATAATACACAGTATATGTTGACAAAAGTTAATATCTATTTAACACATGACACATTCAAAGAGATTAGATAGATAATTGGGGATTGACAATATATGTAGGACAACAAAAAAGGAGAAGATAACTATCCAATGGATATCAAATAAGACTTAAGCTTAATATTGGAATGTCCAATGTCCTAGGCTATAGGCCTACCTATATTTACCTTTTTAAACTTGTCCAACTAGTTCAGTGGTCTAATTAATTTATTATTCATGACCTCATTATGCTCAGGGGGGGGGGGGGAACTCGTGCCAGGAGCAATCTCAAATTTATTAAAGTATGTTGAAATTCTAGAAAATGTCCAATTGGGTGAATTTTGATAAACAATATTTAACAATGCCAATTTGGTTTCATAACTAAGATGGCCGAATTCTCAGAGTTCATGAAATGAAATTTGGTTGACACTTGAATATTAAAAGTTCAATTTAAATGAATATCTTGATGTAATTGGCTGTATATTATTTTTAAATTAGGCTATATTGAATTTACAAAGTGATAGTCTATAAAATGTTCCGGAGTGAGTAGGCTGGAAATGGTAGATTCAAGATGCTCTTACCACCTGGACACAATCTTCGCTCAGTACAAAATATTTCTTGAGGTTTTAATTAATAAAAAGGGGTTGAATTTAAAAAGAAAGGTACTATGGGCAATTCCCTACTTATTGGCACTAGGAATAAACTAGTCCAAATTACTGGGGATTAAAATTTATAGGAACAGTGTCCTGAATTAAAGTTAATACATCTTAACACCTTGAAGATCACCGCCAGAAGATTAGGTAGGTCCAGTTGCAGCACATGTGCTTCCCATTGTTGTACTTGGGGTTCACACATCTTGTTGAAGAAAATATTTTAATCACTATACACTGAATTTGAATTAGTTATGAAACTTAATTTAGGATTTTGTATTATATGAAATAATTATATTATGATTGCAACTTCTTTACAATATATATATATATATATAATAATAATAAATTATACTGATGAATTATTTAGGCCTATTAAATTTTATTACACATTATATTTTGTGGAACCTTTTTTTATGTATATGAAATTAAAAGATTAGCTCATAATTAAATAAATATTAACTATCTGATGGGTTATTTCTTGAGGGGTGATGAGGTGATAAAAGAACACTTTAAAATAATACACAAGAACAGGAATATTAAATAAATTATTTAACGAAATAAATTGTAACTATTATGAAATCTCTAGATCTTCCGTAACTTAATCCTAGTATTATTGTTGAAAATGATAAATTAAGGAAAAAATATTACAGCGGAAAAGAAAATATGTATGTGTTGAAATGAAACATTAAATCAAGCTAACCCGAAAGTACAAATATCCCTTTGGTTTCCTATTTCAGTGCGTGAAATAGCAAAATCATGTAAAAAATAGGCTTGGTTGTATTTAGTTGTCCTTTTCCCATGTATCAACACCAGAGTAATTATTTGAAAATTATAAATTCACCAGTGATCTAGCAACTTTAAAGCTATGAGGACCTAATGAAACTCGTAGAGTGGACACTCTTGGTCTTAATTCTAGATTACGCCATAATTTATTATACTACTATATTTTTTTGTGTTTGCAACGTCATTTTTTATAAATATATACAGTTCTATACATAAGCCAGTTACTTCCCACCTACATCGACGGTTCTTCTTTTATTGTAGAACTAAACTGATAAAATGGCAATATTTCATCCGTAATACCACGGAAACAAAGGATATTTAAATGTAGATTTGGAAGGATAGAATGTAGATTTTTGAAGGACAGACTTTACAAATGGGTTTGCCGAGGAAGATTTTGACGGAAGAGTGCCTCGGTCCGCCCTTCATTTTCATGGATATACACGCATGTGAGTGTACTGAGTCTACGATCTAATTAATTATATCCTGAGGGAAATCCGCCATCAGACATTTCAATAGTAACCAAATCAGTTCTCTTTTTTCTTTCAAAATTTCGGGCTTATGTTTATGTATGTTAAAATGTATGATTTAATTCCTTCCCACAAAATAATAATAATCCAAATATACAGGGTGTTTTTTTTAAACGCAACCCATTTTTAAAATTGAATAATGCACATATGAATGTGTAATGAGTATTGTTTTATTGATCTTTACATTTTATACAACTATTATTTAAGTTTGATAACATTTAGATTACATTATGTGCTCAAACAGTCCGCCATTGGCATTTGTATAAAGTTATGCCCTCTCCATCAAATTCCCGAATACGTGTTGCGAGGTACCTCTTTACATTTTTTGCATTAAATTTGTTATGTTTGTTTTTAATATCTTGTGAAATGTTTTCGTAGGATTATTACTACTTTATATGTCTGGCAAATTTCATTCAGATCAGACCACTTTTACGCGAGTTATCGTGCTTAAAGACACACACATTAAAAACGCAACCCAAAGCTTGATTTTATCGGTGAAGGATTATTTCCCCCCAAAATCCCCAGATTTGACCCCACTATATTATTTTATTTGGGTATACATAAAAAGTAAGGCCTACGAAAACAATTCACAGGATATTCAGCACCTCAGCACCTCAAAACAAACAACAAATTTAATGCAAGAAATTCAATGAGGCAGCTTGCAACACTTGTTCGAGAATTTGATGAAGAGAGCATAACTTAATACAAATACCAATGGCGGACTGTCTGAGCACATAATGTAAACTAAATGTGATCAAACTTAAGTAATATGTTGTATAAAATGTAAAGATCAATAAAACAATACTCACTGCATATTTAAATGTGCATTAATCAATCTTAAAAATGGGTTGCGTTTAAAAAAAAACACCCTGTATAAGAAGAACGCGTGGGATATTTCAAAACTGACTTACAGTACCTTTATGTGATTTTATGTTAGAATATTAAACATTTAATAAGTAAATATAGACAAATTAATAACTATATTTGTTAAATTACAAAGGAATAGAGGATTACATAAAAAACTACAACATTAAAATAATACTTAACTAATCATTAATGCACAAGGATAATGAATTTATTTGGCTGAAATTCAAAATATTACGTACAATAATTAATTGAGATTTAATTCAATAGTTCTTGATCTTCCAAAATTAACTACCCCTCTAAATATACAATGCTTTCACTTAATTATTAAAAATATATTTTCATCAAATTAGTTTAAATCAACAATAATGCTTAAGCCTACTCAATGCGCGATTCAACGAGCTCGTGGAACACGCGAAGCAGTGAGTAAAAATAAAATGGTAATATCACAAATCCGTGACGGGCCGAGGTTAGTATCATTTACATGTATAATGAGGTTTGTCGCGTGCGCGCGGACGTGTGTGCGTGCGTGTGTGTGACGGTGACCGACAAGTACAGGCACCACGTCAATTACCACCCTTATTTATAAACTTCCCCTTTAACGCTCCACTCCCCAAGTGAATCTCATAGCTGTCTTGGTAATACGTTTGTAGATATGGAACAATTTCGATTGAATTAGAGGGTCGGCTCAAGAGTTTTTGGCGCCCTAGGCGAAGGTATTGCTTGGCGCCTGACCTGTTTCCTATCCTTTCAGTATCAGGACTATCAGCTATAGAAAAAAACTTATATACCATGGACAATTTGATGAAAGGATTAAGCCAATAACTAAGATAACCAAGGATTTCTGGCTTTAATTTGAATGATAAAAATCACTTAAAATTAATGATGTTTTCTTCTCTCTGTGGTTAATTTTTGATTATTTCAAAAGAAACGAGAAAAGATTTCTAAAAGTTAAAGTATCATGGATCGTTGTGCAGTGTTTTTTGCTTATTTTTTGTCAAATAAATAAGTGGCTATCTTGGTTAAAACTTCAAGATAAAAAGAAACCCAAACTACATAATAGCGAGGCGCCAAAAGAGCGGAGGATTTCGTGTGCTAAGTATTGTATTATAGTTAAAGGGAATTGTAGGGGATTCCATCGTTGAAGCTGTTCAAGTTTTTCAAGTGATTTAAACAGTAATTACGATTGGAGCATTTAAAGCTATTCCTGAATTAAATTATAAAATTAAAATTGAATCAAAATACTAAATTCTAATATAGAGTTTACTCCATTACTTTTCTTTAAATAATATTGATCGATTTTATTTTCCCCCCAACTTTTCGACAAATGATAGGGCCCAGCGCCCCCTTTTGCGCCCTTGTGGCTGTGGCCCTGGCGCCCTAGGCGATCGCCTATATAGTGCAGCCGGCTCTGTTGAATTCATTTATTGGTTGTAGATGTAGAATTGCATTTTTGTGTTGTGGTATTAGGGAGAGTCCCATATCCAATGGCATACATCAATGGTATAAACTATTCAAAACGCACCCCTATCGTAATGTTAAATGTGAAAACTTATGTTTCGTAACTTGATAACAGTTTAGCTCGAGCGATGTTTGTTTTGTTTTATGGGTTATTTTAAGAGGACTAGATAAGTTGTTTTGAAGCCGCATCATTTCATTTCATAAAACAGCCGAAAAATTAAGAATTTTCACACGGTGTACTGTATACCTGCGAAAATGTTTCAGATGTATTTTTCCAGATTAACCTGCCTAATAATTTAATTTTTAGGCTTTTACCTAGGTCCAATAAGTAATAAGTATGATAAAGCCAAATATTTAGCTCTTCTTGGTATAGCAAATTGAAGATAGTTTATTTTAGGTGTTTTATAGGAGTTTGCAGTTAACAAATAAATTAAATAAATACACTTCCTCATACACTTGTTACAAAAAGACGAACCGCAAAAGACGTCCGTCCGCAACGATCGTCTATTTAAATACCCCCGTTGCAGCAAACCTGCACACTCAGCGAATTTCCAGTGCAAAACAACATATTTCAATCCAACATAGCGAGATTCAACATGTTTTTGTAAGCTCCATAAGAATAACATGGGGAATGAGTATACTGGTTTGCTGCTACGGGTAGGCCTATATTAAAACTGGGTGGTTTTACTTCAATATTTAGTAGGTCTGAACTAGGAGAAGCCATTTTCCAAGTTTTATCAGGATATGTTGTGAAATAAGCGAGATAAAGAATTTTACTTATTTCCCATAAGGTTAACATTGGGACAACGTACTGTGTTTACCACTTTCAATATCTCGGTAACTAATGGACATAGAGTAGTGATTCAAAATACTAAATTGTTTGTTTTTTTTGAATTCAATGGTGCCAACAAAAATTGGATTATTTTTATTTTTTTAAGTAAAAAACTCAAAAACCCCATTTTTGGGGGGGTTTTACCCCCTTTACCCCCCCCCCCTTCCGATAGTCCGATTGGGCTGGATTACGAACTCGTCCGAATAATTACTACTTTACACATCCATGCCAAATTTCATTAAGGTTGGATCATTTTTACGCGAGTTATCGTGCTTAAAGACACATATATATATATATATTTATGAAAATGAACGAATAGTGTTTTTTGATTCTGGAGGCCCCAAAACGAAAAGTTATCATGGTCTTGGGCTTACGTCTTACCATGAGTACTACGGTAACAGCTTCTTCCCTATAGGGGAAATTCGCTAAAAGACGGACCGTCCAAAACTTTGTTATTCTGATTTAATATCTTTTAGACGGCAGATAAATTCTTTATACCTATACTATATGTTCTTTCATTATTTACGTAACATGTTTTCGGAACATCAAAATTTTTACGATTAAAACCCTCTTCAAATCAAACTAATTTCCTTGCCTTTGATAGAAAATTTGGTGGGTGAGATTCCCACATACCTTCACACAAAATACTTGTCGATCGGCAGCTAATTTCACACGCCCCTCTGTCCCAGTATTATATTTCACTCTGTAGTCCGTTTGGTTCAATTCCATCGTTCCATCGGCGAAGGTAACCGTGGGAATGTACGGGGCGGCGGCAGGTGCGGGGTACCCCAGGGCTCCGTGCTGGGACCACTATTGTTTTTCATTCCGTGTGTGTGTGTCAAAGGATCTGTATCGATCACACAGAACTGTCCCGGCCGCACGCATCACAGACATCGCCTCTCTCTGAGAGCTTTAATGGACATGAGAGGCCCCCTTTATTGCTCTTTGAAGTTGTGTATGTCAAAGAAGCATGGAAATCGTCGTTTTTCATAGGCACATTGGACAGAAATGTCTATACTTTAAAATAACTACTGTGAACTAATTCTAATAAAGGAAAAGGTTAACACCAAGCCAATTAATAACGGTTGAAAGCCAATTTATAATGTACTTACAAAATATTTTTTGTACTTATTTAAATTTTAAGTTATGTAAATAAGTTAAAATAAGAAAGGAAAAGCAAAACGGCAAAGAAAGAAGAAACATCATAGCCCTAGAAGACCTACGAGAAGGAGAGTCTCGCTGTTTAAGCATTTGCATCATCGTTCTATGCTCGTCACCCGTCAGAGCGGCTAGCGGCCAGTGCTACGCCGATGTTTTGGGAAGTACCAGAAAGTACATTAACTCAGACACCCATGCCGCCAAGATTTTCTGCGCGAGGAGATGACACTATCCGGCTGGGGAAGGGCTCAGACAGGCAGAACTTCGCTGCAGCCTCGGGCTTGGTGTTGGAGACTGGGTAGAGCTTCGAGGAGTCCCACTCTCCGTCCGTAAATGGATCCCACCAGCTTTTCATGAATAAATTAGGTTTACCGGCCGAAAAAATTTACTTTTCCCTCATTTGGAAACACTGAAAGTATAAGTTGGTGTGTATATTTATGGAATTTAACGTGTCTTTTACGAGAAATGAATCACATACTTCATGTAATTCAAACCCAGTCACCGGAAAGAAGGACTGGAATTCAAATATCGGAAAGAAGGACTGCGAGGCATGCATCCTGTACTAATAGCCATTACTCTGCTCAGACTTTGAGCCAACAGAAACGTACGTTATGCAGGTCAGAAGTCCTTATTTACGTACAGTAAATACTTTTTCTATACTTGGGGCAAAACCTCTGCTTTCCCGCAATGCGATTTTTCTCAGTGCGTTTTAAGTTTAATCACAGAGAAAGAAACGGATTTCTGTTCCTTTCTTTGTGGTTTAATATGTGAAGGGGTCTCCCTAAAACGTTCTAAGCGACCGTTCTAAAACCTATAGCTTCGAGTAATCAAGCATTGAAAGTTTAATTCTAGGATTTAGTTGTTTTCGAGGTTAGAACTTAAAATTAATTATAATTTCTTAATACCCTATTTATAACATCATAATGAAGTCTTAAGTTAATTTTTGTACTTGCCAACAAGCATTTTAAAACGTTCTACGTGTTTTTTTTGTTATAACGTTCCAAATGACTGGCTTTTGGAACGTTCTCTGATGGATTGCTCTTCTACTTTAAAGAAAACATCAAGGAATGTAGGAATGCCAATATAAACGAAAATAAAACAAATACAAAACCATTTTATTGATATAAAAGTACAAAAACACAATGTTGTTACATAAAGTGTTTAGATCAAAAACCAAAGCAGCATTTAAAGAATTGATTCATAAATTCGTTTTGTTCAATAAGGCATATATTAGTAAACTGTTTTGTTGATTTGATCAATAATTGTTATCAGATTTCTTTGTTCATATAACAAAACATCTAATAAAACAAAACAAGAAAATGTCTATAGCTTAGACAAAAAAGTTGATGAGAATAGGAAAGAGGTTTTGTTAAAGTGACTTCTTTTTACATTAAATCTAGGAATTCAATTATTGATAAGTCTTGCTTGCTCTGACAATATTTGCAAGAGTAAGAGCTCAATTAGACCATTTCAATAAATAAATGTGTTACGAATAAAACACAACATATTCACAATTGTCAACAATTTAGTTTTACTTTTGTGGTTCAGTTAAAGAAAATTAAAATATAATTCAGTATTTATTATGTAGTACGAGTGAATAACTGTGCTTAGCGGATAGCGGCAGCTGATTGACTGTCCTCTTATGGATAGCTTTTTCTCCGAATCAATTTGTCCCGCATCTTAAAATACTTTAACACTAAAATAATTGTGAAACGATACCTTTTCATCGGATAAGGAAAAACAATGTAAAGACCGAGTGTTCTAAAGGGGATGCGGTTTCTTGGAGGCGAATTCCAAAAGTGGCTTTCTCAGGCGCTAGGGTAAGAAGGCGTGACAGTTTAATCCCTCATAAGAATACCTACAAAGGATCTTTGTTTTACACCGACATTTCTACATGTATCAATAGCACAGGCACAGGAACCACTGAAATTTGTATAAAATGATTTTACTCAAGCCAACGAAAGTAGAAACTCTTCTATGGTATCAATAAATAAGTAGTCTGTAGCTTGCTAAATTTAAAGAAAACCCATTTTTGGAGGGATTTGTCTTCCTTGCCCCCCCTCCGATGGTCCGATCGGGCTGATTTTCAAACTCGTCCGAACAATTACTACTTTACATGTCTGTACCAAATGTTATTCAGATCGGACCATTTTCATTTGAGCTATCGTGCTTCAAGACACACACAAACACACGCACCTACAGATACATATACAGTGTGTAAAAAAAGTCCGTCCCCCCCTCCTTAATTTTTTGTTTGTTAAGACAAACAATTAACCTTTGGGGAATGAAACTACCTCAACCCAAATTATATTTTGACGTTACAAAAAATTTTGAGTGTCCCCCAAAAATGGGGGATTTGGGGGGCAACTCAAAATTTTCAAATGCAAACCCCTTTTGAGTGACCCCTCATTTTAAAGAGCTTTCAAAAAGTAGATGAATGGTGAAAATTGGAGGTCTCTATCGTGTTTCTATCCAAATTGACAGCTTGTCAAAATTTTGAAAATAACACATCCTTGAAACCTGGCGTCAAGGACATTTGGAGTTTTAATTCACCTTTGGTGACGTAAAAATAAAACGAGCCTGGGAAAAATGTTGTTAAATAAAAAATTAGTCTCTTTTGGTGATATTTAAAATTTTGAGCGTCCCCCGAAAATGGGGGATTTTGGGGGCAACTCAAAATGTTCAAATGCAAACCCCTTTCGAGTGACCCCTCATTTTAAAGAGCATTAAAAAAATAGGCGATTGGTGGAGGTTGGAGGTCGCTAACGTGTTTCTATCAAAACTGGCAGCTTGTCAAAGTTTTGAATACGACTCCTAGAAACTTTGATAAGCTGCTAATTTTGATAGAATCAAGTTAGCGACCTCCAACCTCCACCAATCGCCTATTTTTTTAAAGCTCTTCAAAATGAGGGGTCACTCGAAAGGGGTTTGCATTTGAAAATTTTGAGGTGCCCAAAAATCCCCCATTTTTGGGGGACACTCAAAATTTTAAATATTCCCAAAAGAGACTAATTTTTCATTTAACAACATTTTTCCCAGGCTCGTTTCATTTTTATGTCACCAAAGGTGAATTAAAACGACCAAATGTCCTTGACACCAGGTTTCAAGGATGTGTTGTATTCAAAACTTTGACAAGCTGTCAATTTGGATAGAAACACGATAAAGACCTCCAATTTTCACCATTCATCTACTTTTTGAAAGCTCTTAAAAATGAGGGGTCACTCAAAAGGGGTTTACATTTGAAAATTTTGAGTTGCCCCCCAAATCCCCCATTTTTGGGGGACACTCAAAATTTTGGTAACGTCAAAAAATAATTTGGGTTGAGTTAGTATAATTCCCCAGAGGTTAATTGTTCGTCTTAACAAACAAAAAAATTAAGGTGGGGGGGACGGACTTTTTTTACACACTGTATGTTGGGAAATAAGACAGATATAGAATTTTATTTATTTCATATAAAGTTAACAATAGGATAACGGACTGTATTTACCAATAGCGATATATCTCGGCAACCAATGGGCACAGAGCAACAATTCAAAATACTAAATTGTTTTTGGCATCTTGAGACCTCAAAACGTAAAGTTATGATGGTCTCGGGCTTAGCTCTTACCATACGGTACTTACTGTCTTACTGTACGGTAACAGCTTCTTTCCTATAGGGGAAATTCGCTAAAAGGAAAAATATGGTGTGATCTTGATTTGACAACCAACAAAGATGCGGCATTGTATGCTATTATCTTTTTTAAAGGTGATTTGTTAAACATAAAAGAGGTTTGGTTTATACACAAAAGAGATACATGATAAAAGGGTTAAAAAGCTATGTGCACTAATGTGATTGATGTTTTCACGATTTTGAGCATACGAGTATTTTAGTATCTTTTTACCCTCGCATAAGTCGTTGACCACCCCCGAGGGTGACGACATCAATTTTCTCTTAGCTTTACGATTTTCTGATTTTTAGCTATTGGGCCATCAATTGGGCTATCAACAAATGAATCAGATGATCTTTTCCCGGTACCAAAGCTTTCACATACTCCAAATTTAGTTTTAAGTTTAAAAAATGTAATGCTGATACTAAATTTTGTCAAAGCAAATATCATCATCATTATCCTATACTCTTATTCTTGGTGTTTTTTTTTAACGCAACCCATTTTTAAGATTGAATGATGCACATATAAATATGAAATGAGGATAGATTTAATATTCATTACATTTCATATGATCTGTTATTTAAGTTACATTATGTGTTCAAACAATCCGCCATTGGCATTTGTACAAAGTTGTGCTCTCTCCATAAAATTCTTGAACACGTGTTGCAAGGTACGACTTTGAATTTATTGCATTAAATTTGTTATGTTTGTTTTGAGGTCCTGAATACCCTGTGAATTGTTTTTGTAGGCCTTACTTTTTATGTTTCCCCAAAGAAAATTATATAATGGGGTCAAATACGGGTATCTTGGGGGGGGGGGGGGAATAATCCTTCACTGATAAAATAAAGTTTTGGGTTGCGTTAAAAAAACATCCTGTATGAGCAATTTTATCGTCCGTGCGTGTTTGTTTGCTTGTTTATCTCGAAAACGGCTCCGAGGATATTTAAAGTCTTGAAATAAGTAATTTATGACTTATAATATATTATAAGTCATCACAGAGAAAACTGTTTTGTTGAATCTAACAAAAATATTTTGTTACACCATTTTACTAAAGAATTTTGTTGGTTTAAACAAATTATAGTTGGTTTAAGAATTCGACTATTTGATTCAACAAATCAGTTTTGTTGGAAAGTTTGTTAAGATCGAACAAACTATTTGTTTGATTCAAAGTTAAAACGCTATTTGAACTGAAAAAGTATTTATTTGAAATAAATAATTTAATTGGTAAAAAAACTGCCACGATTTACCAAGTGTGTGTGAAAAATTATAAAATTTAAGTTATACATTTTAGTTGTACATTTATGGGAATTCTTTAAAACATATTACATAACATTTTTAGTATGCTTGTAAGTTGTAACAAATTAATTTGTATAAGTTTTATAAATTTTAAACATTACAAAAGCAGCTACAGTAATGTATTTCGCTTATAAATGTAATATATTAACAATATACTAAACAACTGAGACTTAAACTCCTGTAAAAAATCGGTTTTGAATAAAACTCATTTTTATATTCATACTTTTTAAACCTATATTAGTAATGTCTTACAACAAAGAAATATGCCATAAATGTCATGTCTGTAATGAAAACATAATTATGCAAAAATTATTTTCACCATGAACTAACACTGCATCAGTAACATACAATTAGATATAGCTTGGCTAGAATTATAACACAATGAGTAATGTGGCAAAAGTAAAACTGGAAAAGGGTCAGGCGATGACCCTTAAAAATTAGTAATGTCTTACAACAAAGAAATATGCCATAAATGTCATGTCTGTAATGAAAACATAATTATGCAAAAATTATTTTCACCATGAACTAACACTGCATCAGTAACATACAATTAGATATAGCTTGGCTAGAATTATAACACAATGAGTAATGTGGCAAAAGTAAAACTGGAAAAGGGTCAGGCGATGACCCTTAAAAATTTAAATCACCATGCATAATTTTATTGTGTGATTTTGTTCCTAAAACCTGTTGATGAACCATATACTGATTCGTAACGGATTCGTGTTTGGAATGAACTAAGAATCATTATTCAGACTCGGCCCATCCCTGAGAAGAAAGAAAAAGAAACAAACTTAAAGCACGTTGTAGAATAATTTATAAAAGTTTGAATTTTGAAAAACCAGTGGGTGACAAAAGACCTAAAAAAATCCCAGCATCTAAATAATAACCAAAAAACCAACTTAACATTGCATTATATTTCTAAAGGTAAAGTTGAACCACGAATTAAAGATACAATTAAACAAAAATATCAACGAATACTCCCTTGAGTCATCGAGCTTATGAATAGGAAGGGACATAATTTCTGCGTTGATATATCTGTTTTATTTAAGAAGCCAACTTAAGTGTACCTTTAATTTGCAGACCAAGTATAGGTCAAATACTTTGCATAACCAGTAGTGTTCAGGTGGCAAGGTGGTCGAGCGGTCTAAATCACAGTGTGATTAAGTCAAAGATCGTGGGATCAAGTCCCTGCGTGTGAACATAATTTTATATTTATACAACTAAATTATTTGTTTGATTTAACCAAATCATTTGTTTCATTCTATTAAATCATTTTGTTTGATTCAATTTAAGTGTTTGTTTGATTCAACAAAATAAGTAGAATTTGACAAAATAATTTGTTTTATGCAAACATATATTTACAAAATTTCTCTACTTCAAAGAAATTTCAACCAAATGCTCAAGTACCAACAAAATATTTTGGTTAATTAAACAAATCATTCATTTGAAGCAACAAAAATATATTTCTTTCAACCAAATAATTCAACTACACGATTTGGTAAATTCAACCAAATTATCTATTTGGTGCTATAGTAAATAAAGAATTTAGTTGATTTAACTTAATTTTGGTTAAATCAACAAAACATTTCTTTCTGTACATATAAGTCATATATTATAAAAATTATAATATATTAGTGAAGACCCTCTATTAATGACGTCAGAAGTAAAATTTTCTATTCCCTTTTATATGCCCACTCAACGACCGCCGGCTCCAGGACTAAATAGATTCTAATAAAAGTGTATACTTATTGAAAATTGTGATCGCAGGTGAAAGACATTATATTTAATTACATACGAAGCAGAACATATTTTATAGTTTTACATTCGAACTCAAAAGACTGGTGACACCATCAAAGACATGTATTTTTAATTACATGATAAGTGGTCCATATTTTATGGCTTAAAGTTACGTGAAGTTATGTATTTTAATTACTATATGCGTTTTATGGTAAAAGGATTTTTTTATGATTTCCACAACGTACAAATATAAAGACTACGATTACACCCTCTAAAATAATTACGTACAAAGGATTTAGTTAGTCCTGAATTATTTTTTCCAGAACTATTCATCTTTGAATATGAGACAGGGAATGTTCATGAAGTATCGATAGCAAATACTGCAAATCTGATAATTTCTTGACGTGGTTTGCGTAGGATCCCCCCCTCTGAGGCAATCTGATGTTAATTAATTAAATTCCCCACTTTTGTGTCATAATTTAAGGTGCTAAAGTTATGCTACATGAGCTCACGTAATTGCATCGCAGTAGGATTTTGCAGAAGCAAAAACAATTCCTCTCGAGCCACATGCGAATCGTTTCGACCATTTATTGAAAATGTATATAACGTTTTGTTAGTTGATGTCACTTGAATTTTGTTTTTACTTTTTCTCAGTGGTGGTATTGTTAAGCGTAGTAATGTTGTAGAATTACTAGCCTATTTAATTCTTCATCAGTCCTTCCTCGGAAACCTCCAGTAAGCAGAACTGGCGGGTAGTTTAGAAGCATAGGAGGAAGCCGGTCCCAAAACTATTTAGGTTCATCCACATGGTCCACATATTTCCCTTGCAACATTTAGTTCGGTATCCAAGAAAGACATGGAATGAGGCTCGCGGTGTCATCCAAGAAACAGGGTCACCCGTCGCCGGGGGAAGGGGGGGGGGGTGTTCTGCTCGCAATAAATCATTTCCGGGATTCCTCCCCATCCCCCTCCCTCGACCGCTGCCAGGGGTTTGGGGACAAAAGGGCACGCTTGGCCTTGAGAAGTTCAAGACTGCAAGCGGCCTACAGAATTGTGGCGTAGATAAGAAATCTCACCTCCACAGCTGCGACAGCTGTGACAAAATGGGAGCGAGAAAGCCGGGTTCAAACTGGCGGGGTTCAATGTTGTATATTAATTTTAGCGAATTTCCCCTATAGGGAAGAAGCTATTACCGTAGGTCTCATGGTAAGACCTAAGTCCCAGACCATGATAACTTTTCGTTTTGCAACCCCCAGAAGCAAAAAACCCCATTCGTGTTCGAATTTATATATATATATATATATATATATATATATATATATATATATATATATATATATATATGTGTGTGTCTGTTAGCTCGATAGCGGCCGTAAAAATGGTCAGATCTTGATGAAATTTGGTGCAGACATGTAAAGTGGTAACTGGTTGGCTTTTTCGTTAATGATGTTAGACCAAATCGAAAATAATGTGTTAATAGATGTTCATTTTGTGTTTTAAAGATTAGGTTTGTGGTATTGAGACCTACAGTAATCTACAGTAGACTCCCTTGCCTGGCCACCTCGAGACCCAGTTGGATAACGATTTGGCCGTTGTGCTCTAAAGTCGTTCAATTAGAGCGTTGTGAATAGGGATCTCAATCCCGGACCTCCAAATTCCAATCCCGAGATTTCGGAATTGACGAAAGAGCCCCGTCTTTCGCTAGACCCCCGTCTTTCGCTAGACCCCCATACTGAGTGCTGGAAATGTAAATAACATTTTCAGTCACCCATATTAGTTTCCATGTGCAAATACCTCACAGATCACCGATGATTTTACTAAAATAACGAACTTACGACGCTCACTACCCACTGCACAAAACGTTCCCGACTCGCACATTAATATGTGTTCGCTAAACGAAAGCCCGATAACAACTGAAAATGTTTGCGATCAGATAGATATAAAGTTAGTAAGATAAAAATACCAAAATAAAGACACCTGTGTGGCTTTGGCCCACAGGATACCTCGATTCGTGGGAATCAACTGCAACGGATGTTCGGGGCGAGAAGGAAACTACTGAGTGCTGTCCTAATATATTCCAGAAATAAGGTGTCATTGTTGACCTGAATTATGGTTTTGGACAAAATAAACTCTTGGAAAGGTAAATGATAGACTAAAGGGACGTAAATTAAAAAAATTACTGTTAATTACTAATATTTATTAAAATATTGATTTCTTAAAACATTTTAATGTTTATACATTTGAAAAGAGAACTTTTGGCAGTAGTTAAAACATTCAAATCAAGCTAGAATTGAGAAACAATAATTCTTTTGCAATCCCGTCTCGGGATAATTCCGGGAACTATATCCATGGTATTGATAGGCCAACGTGATTTTTGTAATCCCTTTTTCTCAGACTGTGTGTAACGTAGCATAAGATTTAAGCGCGCCATTAAAAAAGTACTTTTCTGTAGTTGTGCACAATCCCATTAAGTTTCTGAGAATTTTAGAAAACTGAATTTGAAATTATAAAACAATTTGCATCGGCCTTATGAGTTGCCATGTCGATTACGGATTAACGACAAAATGTAAATAATTGCAGTCATCTCTAGTACCAATGAATACGGCGTAGCCATATGCTGTAATTGGAAACTTCATTAAATGTCCAGCGTTAACCGGGCATTTCATTAAGTGCCCAGCTCGCCTGGACACATACTGTAGTTTAATTGAACGGTTTTATTAAAAATTACAATATTTGATCAACAAACCTGGGCACTCCATCAAGTGCCCAACGCTCGTTGGGCACGCACGTGCTGTAATTATTTCTTTTACTCTGTGTCCAGCTCAGATTCTGGAACTTCCCCGCCGAGTGGGCGTGGCAGCTGATAATGTACTGTAATTGGGGCAGTTGCAGCGTTTGCCGCGGTGTCCTGTCCGTACCACTGAAAATCGGTCCCATTGCGAAATTTCTGAGAACAGCTAGGGCGAGTTCTTTTGGGAATACCTTCTAGTACCTGGCCCCACCGCCCCGAGCCGAGTTAGGTTAGGTTAAGTTAGGTTAGGTTAGGTTAGGTTAGGTTAGGTTAGGTTAGGTTAGGTTAGGTTAGGTTAGGTAAGGTTAGGTTAGGTTAGGTTAGGTTAGGTTGGGTTGGGTTAGGTTAGGCCTAAATGACAAATGACAACTTTTGACATTTAGCCAGTCCAAAGCCTGGATAAAGTGTGATGGGTTCTAATTTATTATATTATTAATATTTAATACAAAGTAAAAAATTGAAAAACTGCGCATCGCTGGTTGTGCTGACCCTCATGGGGCAGGTAGCAAGTAGCCAGTATTCATTACGGCGAACTATAGAGTGGGACGGATTTTCACAAATTCCTTAGTGGGACCGATTTTCACTGGTACGGATTTACCCTCACTCGTCTGCCGCACGTTCCTTCGATTAATTGGGATGACCCTCTCCAGCACCTGTTCCATGCACAATAGTTGGGCCGCCCTCGTCCTGATTGCTCATTAACAGTTATTTATTTGATCGTTGTGGCTTTTAACTATGTTTTAGTGGGAGAGGTTAGAAGAAATCAAGAGACCTTTTTATTGGTGCCACAGATAGAAACTAATATGGGTGACCAAAAATGATATTTACCTTTCCAGCACTCAGCACGGGAGTCTAGCGAAAGACGGGTACGTTCAAACTCGCCAACATTTTTGGGACTGTTTCCAATATACAAACTCGCCAACTTTTAATTAGGTGCAAAAACTAGGGTCAGGAATCCGTCCGGCCATATTCAAACTCGCCAACTTTTGACCGCGGGCAGGTACCTCTTCCCCTACCCCGGCTCGGTGTCAATTCTGTGGTGCCTGGGTATAAGGGAATAAGTTCTAATTTTCAAACTTATTTCTTCTCTGTGATGAAATGTATTTTTTCTCTTTTAATTTCTTGCATTAAATTTGTTTTGTTTGTTTTGTGGTACTGAATATCCTTTAAATTGTTTCCGTAGGCCTTACTTTTAATGTATCCCTAAAGGAAATAATATAATATGGGGTCAAATCCGGGGATCTTGGGGGGAAATAATCCTTTGATAATAAAATGACATTTAGGGTTGCGTTAAAAAAACACCCTGTATAATAATGTATAATGTATGTATAAGTTTTAGGCTGATCCCATGCACAATTAATATGCTAACGACATGCGCCAGGGAAAAAACATGTCTTGTCCCAAGGAGTGAGGCTACAGTCTAGAGATTAGGGTAGAATATTTTGAAATTTAGTTTCAAACCCCTCTATAGGGGTACGTTCAAACTCGCCAACATTTTTGGGACTATTTCTAATATACAAACTCGCCAACTTTTAATTAGGTGCAAAAACTAGGGTCAGGAATCCGGCCGGCCATACTCAAACTCGCCAACTTTTGACCGCGGGCAGGTACCTCTTCCCCTCCCCCGGCTCGGTGACAATTGTTTGCCGGGACCCCTGCGTACAGGCCTCCGCTACTGCATCTGCATTCAAGTCTATATTCCTTAATAACTACGCTTAACATTGCTACTTAAGAACTACTGTATTCTCTACATTGAAATTACCTGTAGTTCGAGCAATTCGAATAAAAATGTTAGTCAAATTAATTATAATTAAATAAATATTAAGCATTTGAAACATGTTGGTTTTGAAGCGTTCATGGTAATAAACGTTTAAAACCATATAAGAGAATGATAAATACAGTACAGTTTATTTACTATGAATTACCACATGTTAAGACGCCGATGAAACTGTAACAGGTGACTAATTTAGTCGTCGATTTTTGTTGATTTTGCAACAGTAATCTTTACTTTTCTTTTTGCGCTGAGACTCCGAATCCACTCATACATTGCTAGAATGATCTGATAAATATACAAATCAAATCTAGCAATTTAATTAATTAGCGGATTTTATTTATTTTCACATTTTGTGTCAGTCAACCTACCTGTGATGTTTTATGACTTTTTTGTATCCGATAAAAGTTTTTCGATAGGAGTTACCAAATTATGTATAAGTTACCATGTTCATATTTTTTTAATAATTAACATATTTTCCATTTGAAAATAATATTATTTTTGTTTTATTTTATCGTTAACTTACAATTTGACCGAACTGTGATTTTCTTACAAATAGCATAGGATTTATTTTTAGTGTTTATTTTGAATTACGATTTTTTAATTTTCTGTACATTAAAGTTACACAATATACCTGTATTTTTAAGATTCATTATAGCGGAGGATTGGTTATTACTATTTAATTATTTGGACTTGTTCTTCCGCTTCTAGAGTTTAAATTACATTAATTTTGTTAAAGGAATAGTTTAAACACTAAAGGCGCGGATGGAAAAGTCCAAATAATAAAAAAGTAACAATAGGCCAGCTTGTTTTTTGTTTAGAGATTCTGTAAATTGAATATAGGAGAATAACTTTTTTCTTTAATATTTATCTCTTTGTATGGAAAAATGTAATTAGACGTAGGCCCTACCTTCATCCACGGGGAAAATGTGAAAATAAATAAAATCCGCTAATCACATTGCTAGATTTGATTAGTATATTTATCAGATCATTCTAGCAATGTATGAGTGGATACGGAGTCTTAGCGCAAAACGACAAGTGAAGATTACTGCTGCAAAATCAACAAATATATTCGACTAGTCACCTAACAGTTTCATCGGCGTCTTAACATGTAGTAATTAATAGTAAATAATCTGTACTGTATTTATCATTCTCTTATATGGTTTTAAACGTTTATTACCATAAACGAGTAGTTCTTGAGTAGCAATGTTAAGCGTAGTTATTAAGCAATATAGACTTGAATGCAAATGCAGTAGCGGAGGCCTGTACGCAGGGGTCCCGGCAAACAATTGTCACCGAGCCGGGGGAGGGGAAGAGGTACCTGCCCGCGGTCAAAAGTTGGCGAGTTTGAATATGGCCGGCCGGATTCCTGACCCTAGTTTTTGCACCTAATTAAAAGTTGGCGAGTTTGAATATTAGAAACAGACCTAAAAATGTTGGCGAGTTTGTATGCAGCCCCTCTATAGACACTGCAAAATTGTAACGCCCCAAAGTTTTTAAAAGTTATTAATGCAACCTGTTAAATGCATTTATGTAAGAACTAACGAAGTTGATTTGTGTTTGAAGTATCAGATACAAAACGATTCTTTCTCAAACCTTCCTTCTGTATCTGCGATGGCGAGTGTGGTGGTTGGTTTTTTGGTCACATAGTTTGATTTGCCAGATATCAGAAATTAAACCTATCTTTAAATATTTTTTGTAAAGTTTAAGGTCTACGGTTGGAGCCCACGATCCTCCCCTATTCAAACTATGACCCGCAAATGTCATACAACGTAAAGCGTTTCATTCAAATAGATCTTACAGTAGAGCCACGAGGGACAACGGAGAAGTAAATTACTATCAAACATTTTCAAGGGGTATTAATGTGAAGTTTTGAATAATCAGGTTGAGTATTTTTTCCTCTGTGAAATCTACCAAATAGGTACTGCGTCACTTACGAATGTCTTGAACGCATCGAGCGAGACCTTGAAACAAAGATAAGAGATGCCCTGCTCTATCCCCTCACCTCCTTCATGATAAAACAAACAAGGGTTTCTGAGCGCACCTGCCGCCGTTTCCTGGAACTTCCCCGCCGAGTGGCAGCTGATAATGTAATTGGGGCACTCGCAGCGTCTGCCGCACGTTCCTTCGATTAATTGGGATGACCCTCTCTAGCACCTGTTCCATGCACAATAGTTGGGCCGCCCGGCCGCCCTCGTCCTGATTGCTGATTAACAATTATCAATTTGATCGTGTGGGGTTTTAACCATGTTTTAGTGGGAGAGGATTGAAGAAATCAAGAGACCTTTATATTGATGCTGCATAATCCTACTGATGCCAAGACCAGATTATAAATAGCTATTACCATTATTATAAGTGGTTATCGAAGTTCCCAACTTATACAAGCTATTTCAGCATTAACTTTATTTAACATTCAACACTTACCTTGTGCAGGCTTATTCTATTTAAAAATATAAAAACAAAACTGTTTGAGCAAGTGTAACTCAAAATTTGCTAAACGAAACTGTAGAGTCTTTAGTTATGTTTTAGTTTTGAATGATATCCTAAAAAAATATTGTTTAACTATTTATCAAGTTACCTATAAGTAGTGTAGACTATGATTTATAATAATAAATTAACACTGCTGCACAACCAAAAAGATTAATTAATCCTATGATAATCTTTTGAAGCTTATACAATTAATTTTTTACAAAATATTTGCATCTAGAAAGACTTAATACAGAAGTCAAAGTTTGAAATTTAAATCAATTAATGAAAATTACTTTTGAGCACTCAATTCAGCCACAGTAGAACTAACCACGATTTTATTAAACGGTAAAAAACGAAAGCCGCTTGTATCAATAGAGTTAGTCGGATTACGTATTGAGTGTTGGTGGTTGGGGAGGGGGGAGGGGGAGTGAAGGCACGTGGTCAGCAGGCAGGTGCCAAGTGGGGGGGGGGGTGCAGGTGGGTCGGACACATAGCACCTGCCTGCGAAGACGTCTTGGCGCCTGCCACCCGCTGCACCGTGGTCATCGACTTGGTACTTGGTTAATGAATTCTATCATAGAAAAATAAACATTTTTCTATGATTCTATGCAGGTGGAAGAAAGTACCATGATGAGCTCTGCAAAACAAGGTAATATAATTTTCTGGAGGGACGCGCTCGGTGCTCGAGTGAGAAAATGAGAAATAATAATATTTCGTTGGAGAAAATTTGTTAACGATTCCGTAGTTCTCCACCAATAAGAATTGTTTATGTTTACTTTAAATTTAATTTTGCACCTGGAAAAGGGATGCCACTTTAAAAGAGGCAACAATTTATTCCTGATACAGTACCTAAAGAAATTAATGTAGTAAATGATGAACTGAATTCACAAACCTTCAACAATGGGCTGATAAATCATCATCCTCTAATCGCAGCAGGCGAATGAAACGAATGAATTAAAGACCAATGATCAACACGTGACATGATGAGTGTGATGGCTTCAAAACCTCGTTACCTCAAAAAATAATATTCTTTTCCATTTTCTGTAAAAAAATGTTTTATATGCATAACTTTAATAATAATGAGAGTATCGAGCAGTTCCCGATCAACACAAAAAATACCACTGATGTCGAAAAACAAAATGTTATGTATGTAAGCAATTAGTATAGCAAGGGCGCCCGCAGGATATTTTCCCAGGGGGGGCAAACAGTTATATTTTCCTGGGGTTTTATTGGGGTGTGGAAAATATACCGGTATCCCTTATTGGGCCCGCAGCCTTCTTCTGGAGAAACAGTAAGACAAAAGTACTTGAAAACGTATTTTTGGCTGTCTAAAAACATTTTACCTTCAAAACATTTCAAACATACTCATTTGTTTCTTAAATCATGATACCAATTTTTAGTATGTTTGTAAATTTAATTTAAAAGACTCAAGTTCTTTACTTTTGTAAATTTTGTTACTTATTTATGAAAAATAATCATTCTTTCAGCTGGGATTCAATTACATCCTGAATTAGTTCAGGAAATTGAATCAATAGGCAAAACCAGTGCCATTGCAAAATTTTAGCCGACCATTATGTGGCCAATAATATGAACAATCATCACTGTCACGCCTTCTAGCAAGGTATTTCCGTCGATCAACCGCTATTATTGAATACATGACATTGGTTTTCACACACGATTGCGAATTCGCAATGGTACATCTTTGTCGTTTATCAGCGTTTCGAAAAGCAACATCGGCCGTTTATCCGAAATCGGCAAATACGCGGCGGTTTGCGAATTTCGCAAAGCTAGATTCTCCGTTTGTTCGCGATCGGCAAATACGCGCGACCGTTTTCAACGGCCGATCGCGAGTGTCGTAAAGCTACATAAGCCGTTTATCCGCGATCGGGAGATACGCGCGGCGTATTTCGTGGACGTTCGCGGATAGCGTAAAGCTATTTTTGCCGTTTATCCGCGACTGGCAAATACACGTGATGGGTTTAGCGGCTGATCACAAGGTTTGCAAAGTTGCACTTTCCGTTTATTTGCGATGGGCTAATACGCACGACAGTTTTAGCGGATGATCGCGCTAACCTGGATCTGCTGTTTATTTGCGATCGGCAAACGGCAAATACGCGAGTTCGTTTTCCGCGGCCGGTAGCGAGTTTTGCGAATCTACACTCGCTTTTTAGGTGCGATCTCTAAAACGATCACTTCCCGAAAATTTCCCGAAGAGAATAAAAATCCCGCCCAAGAATCGGGAATTCAATTTTCCCGAAATTTTGGGACCCGACCATCCCTGATTAAAAATTACGGGGATTAACTTTGTTTGGCCAACTTGAACAAACTTAAAAGCTTCGTGTATTTTTTATATATATTTTCCTTTTCTCAGGGGGGCAACTGCCCCCTCTGGTCCCCCCCTGCAGGCGCCCATGTAGTATAGTTAGTATTAGTATAGTTAAGCTATATAGTGAAAATACCAAAAAGATACTTTTGCTACGTATGTTGAACAACGTGTTTTAGCATACTGCGGAAATAAAGCTTTTAATCGGTGCAATAATTCTTAACCTCAAAAATAAACTTTTACAAAAAAACGTAGCTTACATTGTTTACATTCCTGTTGACAAAGCCAGACCCTTTTCAGGTTTCATCCTAGCTCTATTATAGTTAATTGGGTAAAATTAAAATATAGCCTTAATCGAGGCGTCAGGAATATGTTCCCTCTGATTAGTCTAGATAAATCTTCATCCCAACTGGAGTTCAGTAATAGTTCATTTTCATCATACTGTCCTGAAAACAGCCGTTTTTATTTCTCTAAATCGTACGCAAAATGATCATTTTTGGATCACTTCGAATAGGAGTACTGAAAAAACATATGGTAAATTTTGCCGTACTCTAATGTCAAAATTTGTTTATCTACGACCATTGCAATAAGCACCAACTATGGTATTACAATAAACATTATAATGATATACATTAAAACACCAAAAACCAAGCAGTACTCTAATGACGACTTTAGAGTACTGGAGTCACTTTAGAGTACTGGTTCTAGACCAATGAGAGCTCGGCATTTGACGGAAGTATAGTGTCATAATAATAATTACGCAATTCGCACATCAGCTGATTGTTGCATTACGATTCATGTTTGAGTTTACTTATCCCATCAGCTGATTGTTCCACAACGATTCATGGTTCAGTCTGCTTATTTGCTTAACCTCAAATTTTAGTTGACCTATTCCATCATTATTATAAGTCATGAGTTTTGTTTAACTTCGGGGGACATTTTGTCGTATATTGTTGGTCGTAGATAAAATAGTGTATGCAACGATTGTATTATGCCTTTAAGCCACTCGTGAGATATTTAGAACACTCGCTTCGCTCGTGTTCTAAATATCTCACGAGTGGCTTAATGGCATAATACAATCGTTGCATACACTATTTTATCTACGACCAACAATATACAACAAAATTTCCCCGAAGTTAAACAACACTCATGACTTTTTATAATAATGGAATAGGTCAACTAAAATTTGAGGTTAGGCAAATAAACAGACTGAACCATGAATCGTTGTGGAACAATCAGCTGATGGGATAAGTAAACTCAAACATGAATCGTAATGCAACAATCAGCTGATGTGCGAATTGCGTAATTGTTATTATGACACTACTTCCGTCAAATGCCGAGCTCTCATTGGTCTAGAACCAGTACTCTAAAGTGACTCCAGTACTCTAAAGTCGTCATTAGACGAGCTTCTCGCGCCCGAGCCTTCCGAGGGATGCACGACTAGGCTGGCGTGGTGGGGGAAATCAAACGAACAATGACGGAAATAACCGAATGTTGCTATTACGGCAGTAGCCGAATAGTCTCGATGAAGCTTCGATAGTTCCGATAAGCTCGGAATCTCGGAAATATCGAAACAAATATCGACATTGACTAATATTACCGACTACATTTCGCAACATTATTGAGTAAAATTCCAGATTGCTGCATTTCAGTGGCAGCGTACATGCGTAGGCCTACTCCCTTTCTCCTTACCAATGCTAACTTTGCGGGTAATAAATAAATAAGTCATCTTGCTTATTTCTCGTCACACCTCAATTTGTTTTGTGACTTGATCTAGTTGAGACCGGCTGTATACAGGGTGTCACAAAAATGCGTAGCGTGCTATGCAGAACCAGATTTTACATACAAAAATAAGTCGAAAATGTAGAGTAACATTTTTTCGATTTCGCCTTAGTTTAGCCGTAATCCGCCATTTTGTATTTTTTGAAAAATAATTAATAATTCATCAACCCTTGGAGATATTTTCATGAAACTTGGTATAAACCTTAAGTCTCTTAACATTAACATTTTCCAAAAATATTTTTTATTAAACGTATCAAATTTCAAAATGGCGGCCATTTCAAAAATTCAAAGTCAAATTTCATGAAAACTAGCAGGTAAAACAAAATTTTACAAAGCATCAAATTTAAAGCACTTTTTAATCAAAATCCAATGACACTAAGATTGTTAAAATCGGTTAACAAATAAAGAAGTTAGTTAACGTTTTTCAATTAACCTCAAAATGACGCTAAATGTGTTAATAAAGAACAAAAGCATAAAAAGTAATTCGATAGTGGAATAGTTATCCAAATTCAAATTAAAAGTATTAAAAATGTTAAAAATATTTTTTATGAAATTTATTGGAGATTTTAAAGGGCTAAAATATTTTTAAATCATGACTATTCAATCCACCTTACTTGTTAACAGCTGTTATTAAATGTGATCAGCTGTTCACAAAATTCATCGTTGTTGA